>JAVSBU010249360.1:1028-8528 GCA_033118015.1 Loricariichthys derbyi | reverse complement strand
GTTACTTGACTAGTGATTCTAAATCAGTTAGCTGAAGCTCTTAATGTTAATCATATCAGTCAGAAATGTTAAAGGGAGTGTTAAAGAGTATCGGCAGCTTTGGACTTAACAGATCCACAAATGAAGCTTTTGATTAACCCATTTCTCCTTTGCCCAGCAGTACACCCACCCCTCCAATCCACCCATCTACCGTAAACAGCCGACCAGGGCAGCTGGTGCAGAAACAGTGATGAAGAGGTCATACTCCCTAGCTCAGACATGGCCAGTTGTGTCTGTGTAGCACCAAATGAGAACAGAGACCAGACCTAGTTCTCAGCACCACCCCAAGCGAGGAAAATTCAACGTTTTAACGGTTTATTAAAATAAAAATTGGAATGCATTTTAAGTCCTAAAGTGTAGATTCCAGAGCTTCAAGAAAAAAAAAAGTATTTTCTATATTTGCCTTTTTTGTTGTCACGCCCATAAGCAGAACAAAAAAAACAAAACCAAAAACAAGACTTTTGCACTGAAGCAGAATCAGGAATGCTGTGTGCGCTTTTTTCCTGTGGAATTCCATTCCGTAAAGTTTTCCTCCTCACTCTGGAACGTGACTCAGTGCTGAAAATAAACAGCCTAACTATTATCCCACTACATTCCCACGCTGCTCTACTTCAGCATCATTTTCCCTCAAAACTTAAAAGAAGGGCCCTGTGCAGAGACGTGATGTACGGACGCCGTCTCTAAACAATCTGCTTGTTTAAACGAGCAATAGGAAAACACTCAGACATCTTTAACTTTTGTGTTTTTATTATTTCATAGAGCATTTTATGCTCTAAAATTGGTGAAGCTGCAGTATTGGACTAAAATTCAGTGATGGTGTTTCAGAAAGTCAACAATTACTATTGTTTGGGTTAAATATCAGGATTTAGTGCATTACTGAACACTACCATGAATAGTTATGAGAGATTTGCGGGCATTTATAAGAAAAAATCAAGGTATGTTGTAGATCTTGTTTCTGAAAATGTCTTTATTCTGTTCTTGCTGCGATTAGATAAAGATGATAACCATTTGTATGATTCACGTAGTTGTTGTACAAACCGTTATGTTCCTCGGTGTTATGGATCTGTAGCTCTAAGCAATACTTTTATTTTACGTGTACTTAGACGCATTATACTTCTACTTGAGTAAAATATATAAACTTCAACTTTTACTCAAGCATTTCTAAATCAGATGATTGGCACTTGTAATTAAGTACATAACATATGTATAACATAACTTATGTACATAATATATTTAAGAACAATTAAGAAAATCCATCTATAACAATATTTATGTGGGAGGAAACTGTAACCCTGGGTACACCCAAGGAGAACATACCAAACTCCAGACAGTAAGTCAACAACGCTAGATGCTGTACCAGCACAACACAGCACATTAAACCTATTAACCAAATTTTTTAAAAATAAACAACTAAACGAGGTTCGGCTGTACTTTCAGGCTGGGCCGGGCATCGTGTATACAAATGGTTGCATCTAAGGTGGGAGATCATCCCCTCTCTGGCCCTGTGATTGACTCTGTGTTGGACCATAGCACTCTTATTAGGCACCAGCATGACCCTTACCAGGGAAACCAATCAATACATACAAATAACTAAATAAAATGGTGTTAAAGATGAATCCTTAAACCTTAATACCAAGAAGCTCTGCTGATACTCTGGATAGTTCTGTATCATGATGGAAAATGCCGAAAAGTATCAGATCATCATATCAATCAGCTTTAGCACACGATGAGAAAAACACAATACTTTATTTTATTCATCGCTTATCCACACATAACATGTTAGAGCAGCAAAAGTTGTTTTGGGAATGTGATCCAAAGAACCACAATCATGAGGAGAACATACCAAACACCAAGCCATAACTATTGTTTATCACCGTTTTTAACCGCTAATATCGTGCGTTTGGTCTAGAAGTCGGGCATTGTGACGTCATAAATCGCATTACATCATCACACCGCCCAGTTGTTTTAATAGCGCTGAATGAATTTGCACCACATCCTGAACATCACACCCGTTTTTTAACACAGCTACTTTCTCACTCACCTCGAAGCTTCACTACAACGTCTGAACGCCGGCTCCGATTTTTGTGACTTTATCCGGAATCAAAAGTTTTATCCCCCGATGCTAAAGGTCCTATTTCACGCTCTGGTTGTACGGAGTGAGGTCAGGAGGAGGGCAGTGCTGGGAAAGGAAAAGGAGGGATTTAAAAACAGTGTGGAAATACGACAACACGCTCCTTCTCACTAAAGAGTCAAACAGAAGGAATCGACTCACCGAATTCTATCCTAATTCTAGCCTATCCTATGGAATCGCCTCTGAAGCTTAGGAGTCAAATTGATTCTGGCACAGATAAAGATAACGATGCATGAAATAAAGGATCCTTTGAAAGAAAAATACTTCATAAATACATGTCCTATCACAAAGGAAAGCTTTCGCTGACACAAACAAATGTGTTCGCCGAATAATAGCCACAAGCTATCGATTCTGGAGCGTGATTGCTCACGGGAAATGTAGTTTTATAACCGTTTCCGTACTAAAGAATACAAGAATTCTGTAATTAATTCATTAATTGTCTTCTCAGCTTATCCTGGTCTGGGTCGGGTGGGTGGGGGTTGGAGGGGGGGTCCTAGCCGGCGACACAGGGCATAAGACATGAACAACCCTAGACATGCAGCCAATCAGTGTTGATTTTGATTTAGTTTTAGTCAAAGTCAAATTTACATGTATTTCTGTAGTGCTTTTTACAGTTGAACATTGTCTTAAAGCAGCTTTACAACTATAGATTATTTTCTAATATACATGGCCATTCACGAATTGAGCAAGCCTTGGGCGACAGTGGCAAGGAAAAATTCCCAAAATGCTATAGGAGAAAAAAACTCAAAAGACCAAGACTCAAAAAGGGACCAAACCTACTTGGGTTTTAAATACACAAAAATTTAAATAAACCAAAAACTAAATTACTATAATCAGATAGAATTATAAAATGTTATGATCCGATACACAAAGTCATTTTAGGATCATGTCATCAGTGGGTGGCATGACATACTTGGGGGAATGTGGGAGGAAACTGGAGTACTCAGAGAAAACCCATGCGGACATAGGAAGAACATGCAAACTACACACAGGCAGCACTCAGGGTCAGGGAACTAGGGATTTCAGCAAAGATAACATCAGCAAAGATTAGCATAAATATACGTTGTGTTTTGGGCTTCAGTATGCTGGACCTAAACTAGTAACAACCAGAATGGACCAGTATGAAAAATGCAACTCGTTTGGCCTTGCTAGTTAACTAGCATTCAAAACAGCATGTGCTGTTTTTTTTAGCAGGGACAGAGAGGATAAATTAATATTCAGGAATCATTTTAACATACTGTCAATTTATTAAACAGCATACATAAAACATGAAATATGAAGAGGTTATAAAACACTGGAACAATGAAGTAAATCTTCTTTATTTCTGCTGCTCTCACACACACTCCTGCTTCAGTTTATATATTATTACTGGACTTTTCATTAGGAATAAGAGTAGAGGTTTAAGATTACTGGCTTTTAGTAATAAAAACAAAGCTAATTATCAGTTTAATTGAACACATTACCTAACATGTTGGCAGCGCCTGACTTTAAGGACTGAGGTCAGAATTGCTTGTCATGTGTGTAACCCAAAACGTTAGCACATTTAGCTGTATAATGCAGTGGAGATCAAAATTAGAGAACAATGTACGAACACTTGATTTTTTTTCTGAAATAATGTAATCTACATTGATCAACATTTGAAGGATTTTTGTAAGGGGTACATCATGCCACTAGAACAGTGTTTTACAAAATAACCAAAAGTATATCAACATAAAACCTTTATTTTGCAAAAAAAAAAAAAAAAAAAAAAAAGTGATGATCATAATTAAAGAACAGCAATGACTGTAGCACAGAGAAAGATTACGACTAAATTTTCTAAAGGTTACAACAGTCACCAATCAGTATGAAATGTACAGACCTTTGCTTTGAATGGCTTTGCTTTGTTGAAGAAGGTTCTGATACACACTTACATTCACTCTGCCATGTAGCTGTATGAGCAGTCCAATTCCTGCTGCTGAACACATTCTCCAAACCATGACACTTCCTCCTCCACCTTTCACTTACTTCTTTACACACTTTGGGTTCAGTCTTTTTCAAGTTTCCCAACAAACGTAATGATTCCCATCAGACCAAAATAAATTAAACTTGCTTTCATCACTGAAATGAACTCTGGACCACTTCTCCTCTGTCCACACAGCATGCTCCTCAGAAAAGGTGAATCTAGCTTTTTGATTCTTTCTGATAATGAGAGGTTTGGTCACTGCAGAGTGGGCTTTCAGTCCAATTGCTCTTAAACGTTGAGACACTGTATGACGAGACAGATCCTTACCCTCTTCAGTGCTGAACTGGCGACCGATTCCAGCTGCAGTGTTGAACCGATTACCCATGGAGATTCTGTGCATTATCCTGTCCTCTCTTGCATTTGTCTTTTGTGGGTGACCAGCCTTCTTGGGGGACTTGAATGAGTTTGTGATGTGGTAAAGATGCAATATTCTAGAAATCACAAACTGATAGGGTCACCCCTTTGGCCTTCATCTGGACAAACTGCTACTGGAGGGTTTCAATCACTTTGGAGTGGCTCACCATCAGCGAAGACTGGAAAGTTCGGCTGCCAGTTAAACAGAGTTTGTCACATAATTAAAAAAATTAGCACCAGGAGCCAGATTAACACCAATAACCTTTAGGTGTCTGAAAGTTTTCTCAAATTTTGATCAGTGGTCTTTTTCAATTCTCTCATTTAAGTTTTTTATGCTGTGCTTTAGAATATACACACATTATAAAATAAGCTTAAAATACGTCCATTTTACGCCTATTAGGATAATTTCACATAGAACTACATAATGACCTTGACATTTAGGAAATTGTGTGTTGTTCTCTAATTTTGATCTCCACTGTATAAGTACCCAACACTTTGGCATTAATTTACTGCTGAGGAGATTTACAGCAGTCACTCCCATAGATCTCTTTCAGCATCAGCAGAGCCGTGTCCTCTGACTCCCTGTGAAACAAAAAACACCCAATAAATACACAAGAATTACACAACAGAAAGATCTATACTCAATTCAGATCTTTGTATGCAGCTGGAACCACAATTGTGGTTTGGTTTTTTGCACAAAATGGAAACTGAGACAAAAGAAGGACAAATGTTTGTTTTTCCACTATTTAATGCTGTTCTTCCTTATTAGGGACTCAAACCCAGGTCACTGCAGTGGTGAGCTAGCTAAAAACGTTATTTAGAGCTTTAGGAATCTGTTTTCCTCACAGATAGCTAAATATAGATAGCATTCGGAAGATGCTTTTCAATCAGATTAAACAAATAATTCAAGTTTTAGTTCCACACACAATACACACTTCAAACACTCCACACCCAACAAACAACCCACACACAGGCACACACTACCTACTTTATTTTTGAGAGCTTGGAGTATAGATTATTTACACAAACAAACAAAACTCACATACACATCACACACTCCACACATGAAAAACATACACACACACACACACACGCACACACATGCACACCATATACTTTATGCAAGCACATCTCACACACACGATAAAGTAATGGGACACAATCCCACATGTGGCCAAAAGTGTTGAGACACAAACCCTCATGTGGTTAAAAGTATTGAGACACAAACCCTCACATGGGCAAAAAGTACTGGGACACAATCCCACATGTGTATCGAGACACAATCCCACATGTGGCCAAAAGTATTGAGACACAGTCCCATATGTGGCCAAAAGTATTGGGACACAAACCCACATTTGGCCAAAAGGTATGGGGACATAAATTTGAATGTGACCAAAATTACTGGGACACAAACCAACATTCATTTGAATTGCCACATTTCAAGAACTGTTATAGTTCCTTTAGGAAATGCAGATGTAATTGATTATTATTGGTGAATTACTGATCTCTCACCAGTAACACAGGTGACTCTGAATGGCAAAGAGATACTCGTTAAAGCTTTCAATGGGTTTCTCCTGAAGAACGTAATCAATACGCCGACCTCGGTTCAGCTTCCCCACGGCTACTGGCCTCATATCCTCCTGCTCCATCAGGGAAACTGAAAAATAAATGTTGGCTGTTAAATCTTAATAAATTCTTAAAATATTATTTAATTATGAATATTAAAATATATTATGGAAATCTTTTTTATATTTTATTAATATTAATAAATGAGTAATAAAAATATACTGCAATATAAATAAGCTGTAATAAACTTCAATATAAATAATCATAAAATTATTATACTTTTTTATTTATGTACAGTAAAGTGTGTGTTTATAAAACAATATTGTGTTGCTCTTATTATATATTGTATTAATTAAGTCCATTAATAACTCACTCTCCGTCTCCTCACTTGTACAAACGTCTCCGGTGGCGTTCATGCTTCCCTCAGCAAGTGCCGGTGCAGGAATTTGGGATAAGCTCTGCCAAACAGTGCGCAAGGACCCCAGCAGGTCTGTCCCGACCCTTGTCAGCCCCTCCCTCAGCTCTAAATGGGACATTACACACATTTAGGCACCAAGTTTAACAGATAGAGAATGGTGAAATAATACAGGTACCACTTACCCAGGTGCATTCTCTTCCTGCCCTTATGATGGGGCATCAGCATGGGGGGTACGTCCACATCGGGCGGCAGAACCATTGGTTCGATCCTGTAAGCCACCGGATCAAACTACAAAGGAAAACTTGCAAGTAATAACTGTTAAACTCAACAGAACGGCACTTATTCACTGCTCTGATTCTGATTCACCCACACTGACATTCACCCTCACTCATTCACCAGCATTATGATTCCCCAGGATTATTATATTATATTATTATGAATCACACGCACATAGTCTCACAAACACTCCAACCTCTGACACTCCAATTACAGACACTGTGATTGGACAACACAGCATTTCTCCAACAACTGAGGTAATTCAGTCACCCACCAATCGATACCTTGATTCAGAAACTTTCAAGTTTACTAACTAAACAAATTCTTAATCACACTAACTCTGACACTCTGATTCACTTTAGGATTTATAAGCGAAATGATTAACTGCTTAAGCGTTTTGATGAAACTAGTCATACAGGATGGAAGATGTTATAGAAGCTGGAGCAAGTGGGGAAGCTGTAATTGGGGTCGATCCTCTTCAGCCCTCGGACGGTCAGGAACATTCCTATAGGAGAACCAAATGCAAAGAAGGCCTGAGGACGGAACCCAAGCTGGGGGTAATTAATGGAGACCTGCAAGAGGAAAGCAGGGAAAATTAGATTCATATTGATGACAGTGAGGAATTTGTAGGACTGATTGTGTAATGTAATGCATGTAAAGAGTTTGGATGTAAAAGTCGGAGCATTGGGGGGGGGGGGGGGGGGGGGGTACACT
>JAVSBU010249148.1:0-11745 GCA_033118015.1 Loricariichthys derbyi | reverse complement strand
GGTTTTTAGCTTTGAAAATCTGGTCACCCTAACCTACAGGTTGACTTTCGGTTATCCAGTAAGCATTTCATAAAGGCAGGTTTCCTTTCGGAAGGACAGGCAGGCTAACGTCTTTCCAGGTCGCCTATACTGTCGTTACATAATGTTACGGTTCCGGCAAAAACTCACGGAAGTATTCATCATGTTGAAACTTTTTGTGCGACCAGAATTTTTTTTCCCGGTCTAGGCCACGTCCACCACTGGTTAATTTGTAAGAATCCATGTTTTGCAGGAACACTCCAGGATACAATTTGGAAGTTTCGGTAAGCCAAATCTTGGTTAACTCGGCCGCAACCATGTATGTGTGAACGTAGCTGTAGAGGTAACAAGTCATGGGTTATATATAATATCATCATACTTTTGTTTTATAACTCTACTGAAATGTTGCACTGGGACAGCATCCTACAGATGCTACAGATACCAGCAGAGCATTGTCCGAAGCATCATGCTCTCAATTTAATTAATTTCACCTGTCAGTGTATGTAACCCATCACAGAGTGATTTTGTGCATTGCAGGGCTGAAGAGCCAAAACCAAACAGGGCATGTCAGCAGTTCTTCCCCAGGTAGATCATTGCTTATTGAGGTTCTACAATGATCGAGTCCCAGGTCTGATTCAGTGTCAGCATATGTTCCTATTTTCGTACCTCACAGTGTTGAAAGGTCCTCTCAGATGCCACATTAGGAGCAGAAATGTGAAAGGAAAACAAAAAAGAGACAGAGAGAACATATACAAATTGACCAGAGAAAATTTGTAGTTGTCAACAAGCTTAGTGCTGATGTATGCTTGTAGCAGCAGGGGAGCCATTGCTGTTCTTTTCTCCCACAATCAGTTATATTAAACAACCCCCCTCTTTCTTTGTCTATTCCAAATAAAGAGATTATGACCTCTCTTTTTGTGTTGTCTGCCCCTCCCTCCCAGACCCTTAAGACCAGCAGCAGCTTCCAGGCCTTATTCTACTAACAATACTCCCTCTAACAGTGCAGGACTCTGAGGTAAATCAGGCTAATGATGTATGAAGGCTAGATCACAATGAATTACCATAAACATCGTTAGCAGCAAATCAATGAATTACCAGCAGGTTGTGTTCGGCTCCCCAGTACCTTGCATTCCCCAGAAAATACCAACCATTATCTAGTGGTGTAATGTGAATTTGATTTGTCATTTTTCTATATTGTCATATTTATTTGCCCAAAGAATGCAGTGTGTACAGTTGAGAACAAAAGACCTCAAAAAAAATATGTAATGTGCTGAAATTTAGTTTAATAAACTACATTTATACCAATATATGTACTGTTCATTTTTAGTAATAATTCTCCTATGTAAATTGGTAAATAGTGAAATAATTTAAAATACACCATGTCAGAGATTGCACCTTTCTGAATGTGATAAAGATATTCTGTAATAATTTCTCTACCCTCATTTTGCCTAAACAAAACCATCTTGTATATTGAGTCACAGTAGCTTTAAGACTTTGGGTTCAATACCCTCTATTTCTTATTTTCTGAATATGCCAGCTTTTTCTGCCACCAGTAGCTCTTACCACCCAAAACCATGGGGATTTAGCTGTATTAACTGATTAGATTTCTTGGCCTCCAACAGTATTACAAGCTTTTCTAAATGCTTTCAATAAAGCAGTGTTTTAGGTTCGGTGATCTAATATAATTTATTTCGTCACCACATCAGTGCAAAACCTCAGTGGCTAAGTCGCCATTCTGCCAAAACTTGTGCAAACAAAGCTGCCATATAAGAAGCATTAGTAAGCAAACCAGCACCTAATTAAAATATCTTCTATACTTACCTTGACATGTGTACATAATGGCTGACTTGACCATTATCTTATTTACACAGGAATTCTTGAATGACTTCGTAGTGTAGTGTGTTCATTGCTCTTGGATGTTAAATTGTTAAAATAATCTGTGGTTTGTGTGAAAATCTTTTAGGAGGGAAAACGGGCTGCATGCCAAACCTCACACGACAGTACTAAACAGTATGTGAAGTTAGTACATGACCAATGGAAATAGACTACCACATATTATGTAGTGCCGAGTGTGATACCCAAGTAATGACCTTAATTGTGACTCTGGCTTGAACAAAATAAGAATTTTTTTCCCTCCCGTCACAGTTGGTGCACTACCAGTAGGTTTGGATCCACGGACCAATACTTGAGTAATTCTGAAAATTGGAATCCCCATGAAGAGTTTTGCCACAATTGGAACTCCAGGGCAGAACACTGTGGGGAATTCGTTAGTTGAACCAGTTCAAGTAAATCTGAAGTTTTAGACTTCTGATTACAGAACAACCACAGCCACTCTTGTACTCTGGTGTAGTCCTGTTGCCAGCCGCAAGCCCTGATAAATGGGCATCAGGTATAACTGAGTGCACCCACCATACACCTGTGCAAAATCTTCTATGCTGGAATCTGCTGTGGTGACACCTAACAGGATGATCTGAAAAAGGATCATCATTATGTTTCTACAGGTACTCCCCGTTTTAAGATGACCCAACTTTACATAGTATATTACAAAATTACAGTGGGAATGTGGTAATAAAAATAAATACACATTCAACCATACTCTAAATTTTGACATTTTCCAGGAAGGCATAGTATATGCAATACCCCTCCTCCTTCTTCTGCTTCTTCTTCTTCTTGGATTTTATTGGTGCCTTTCATCCATTGTATTGCATTAGTGCTACTAATAATAACTGTTTTGATTTTCACTGTCCATGCATTATTCAATAAATTAAATAATTAAGTTTTTGCCTGATTGTAGTTTAAAACGAGTCAAGTTTAATGGTTCATTTCTCTTGATAGTCAATTTGGGACGCTGCCACAAATGTAGGGAATCAAGTGACTGGGATACGTAATGAGGAAAAGCTGTAGTTATGCAATAATCGTTTTTGAATTTCATTTTCAATACATTACTCAATAAATTACATGTGATATTCAGCACTTTATTACTAAATAAGCTTTGTGTTAATGACTTTTCCCAAGTGTAGTGGCAGTCATGTTTAAAACGCATTTACTAAGCATGCACACTAGGCACTACAATGTTTCCAGCACGCAGCACTGTCATATACTGAGTGATGTGGTGGGAGTGATGAGCCCAGGGAAATGTAGTGAGGAAAAGCTTGTAGAATGTCAGAATGTATCCCCATCTTAAATAGGAGAAGTACCTGTATTATAGAAGTGCTGTAATGTCAACAGAAAAGACAAATCGCATGTGTGTATCATTTAATCATCAGCCAAAATTTAATCATTTTGCCTGGTCTAATGGTGGTATAATGTTGTCCATCCCTATTTGACTTTGAGCTTTGCATGTTTCACCTAAAATATTTCTTCTCTCACATTTTCTGTCTTTTGTTGTCAGTAGAAAGTTTATTTTATCAAGGCCGTGCCACAGAGATATGTGCACCGTGGGCCCAGAATAGCAACATCCAAGGAATTTATCCCTATTGAAAGGATTTTTACCCCTCTCTCTAACCCCCCTCTCCATTCCTTAATAAGCACTCATTATGCCCTCCCTCCAATCCTCTGTAACTGGAACACGGTGGCACACACTTACCACGTGGGATATATGTGGCCCCAGTGCTTTAAAGGAACAGCATGATTTACACCACAGCAATGCAACATTACAAGTTAGCACTCTTCTTGGTTAGATATCGAACACAGCGTTGTACAGCATCTTCACTATAAATGCCTTGAATCAGCCCATTCATTAAATAAAGACATGAGACATCACATCCCTTATATGGCCTGCCCCAGAACTGCTGAATATTGGATGAGGTGAGGCAGTGTCTCAGGCTGTGACAGGCAGCCACACAGAGCCATTCATTTAGAATCTCACATAGTTCCAAAAGATTCCGAAAACATTCTCACCCCTTTGTGCCTTTGATCAAAACGGTGAGTATCTGTGATGGTGCATCCATTGAAAAACATGATTGATTATTATTGGTGTTTGAATAAATATAGGCATCCAAATGAGCACCTGTCTTAGAGAGAGCTTCCAGACTGTGTAAGAGGATAGCAAGAGCAGTGTTGGTTTCCTGTTTCACTGGTGTGAAGCCTTATTATCACACGCTGACGCACACAGTCTGTGTTGATCAGAGAGAGGTCATTGATGGTCTAAGCAGCTCGTGCTGGCAAATAGCACAGTCTGGGCTACTTGCTAAACTAATTTTAGGAGATAAGACACTATAATCATATCTGATGTTGAGGAAGTAATGCTTTTCCATTTTGTGTGTAGTTGATTAGACAGAATTTAGGAGTGAACCTAATGGACTAACACAGTTGAGAAATTATCAAAGTATCTTGCTTTGTAAATACACCTGCAAATTCAGGTGTATTTAAATACAGGTATGTGTTGTTTAATGACCATCAGATCAATGTGTTGTTCGTTTAACAACCTTACCAGTTATAATAAATGATAATAGGGAATAGAAATCTAAAGATTTTAACTCATCAACAGCCAACCAGTGCTGTAGTTCCATGAGCAAAGGCAAGAGTTTAAGAGAAGAACTTTGTGTGTAACTACCTTACTGGACTGTGCTCACTTTATTAGCATTAAGGATGTTGTTTAAATGGTAGCATTCCACTCGTGTTTTCAAAAATATCTCTGATGCATTTCATTCATAGTATTTCCTGTGAAAATACCTTGTATGTTTATATTACAGTTGATTATGCTAATGTTCTGTTTCACAGATTGTAATGTGGTCATTAAACATATCGTACCTTTTACTTAAAATAAATAAATGTCATTTTTCTTTCTAAATAACTTTTAGACAAAAAGCAGAAAGTGCACACTCCACACTGACAGCAGCTAGGCTGGGATTCGAACCCGGTCTCTTGAGCTATGAGGCAGTAGCACTAAACCCGGCACCACGTGCATTATTGAGCAGTTCAGCCTATATCGTACATCTCATCCTTTGTCAGAAAATTTGTTTGTCCGTCACTGAACCACTACATCTTTGTTTCTTCCGGTTGCCACTCACGCCTCTAACAGCAATTTCCTAGTGTGTTGCCTCTGTTTTCGAGTCTTCTTTTTGATTTTGATTCTTCTTTTTCCACAAAGTACCAGGTTACAAACAAGTACTTTGATAAATTTTGTTAAATAATACATAACAACTGCACTGTCACGTCTCAGTTTGGGACTCTGTATTGAGCAGTGCTTTCGATTATGGCAACCACATTAGTAACCACCTGACAACCACACAACACACATCAAACAGTTAGTGCCTTCAGTTGTTGTGATCTTTAAGTATACAAAAGTGACATGTACCTTCAAACAGCTGCTAAATGTCAGGTGATCACATGCACCTTAGCAGTTCTTTTTTTCCTTTTTATCTGTGCAGTAATTTTTTATGTTAACGTTGTAGCAATGCAATAACTAGAAAGTGTTCCAGTATGTTCAGTATATTAAGTAACCAAGGCTCTTGCACATGAAGTTTACTAGTCTACTACACATGACGTTTTTAAAAGCTGATAGCAACACTCATCTTAATAGTGATAAAGTTCTAGCAGTTGATCATTATTGACGGAGTTCCCTTTTTTAATTGATTAAGACGAGAAGTGACTCTTAAGAATTCAATACATGGCAACAAATGTCCATGATGGTCTCTGTATGTTAGACTGTGTGTGTGTGTGCGTGTGCGCGTGCATGCGCGCGCATCTGTGCATGTGTTACGTTTGCAATGAGTGTGGCGATGACTAGCATGGTTTCCTTGGTGAGGGCTTCAGGTTTCACAAAGCGAGCAGCACTTTGTTATGGTGCAGAGCCTCGGGAGCTGAGGTTTGTATTTGTGTACACACAAGTGTATATGTGCTATTAGAGACAGGTGACATTACAAACTATTTGAACACAGCATGTATTAAAATACTGATTTTCTCACAAAATGCTGAATATCGTTTGTCATGGGTTTCAAAAACAGATGCCTTGATTTTAGCATAGTAATAATCTGAGTTATGCAGCACAATAATCGAGGTAATCCGATTTATTTGAGTGTTCTACAAATGCATAGAGAAAAGAGCTCTCCCTTGCATCATCCCAAAGCTCAAACCCTGTTATTTGAATGTGCCTCATTCCAGAAAATAAGAAATGAGAGCCCAGAATCCATATCCTATATTTTTAAAACCCTACCTACTTTCAATAATGTATGTATAATATAGTGGACCAGGGCTTTCTGATGGGACTTCCTGAATCACTCTGCAAACCTCCCCAACGAACATGATCTTGTTGATCTGTACCTCGTTCTCAAAGCTGTTTCTTCTAGAGATAATTGATAAAATATAAAATAAATAACATTTATTTCATATACATTATTTAAACCGTATGATTTTGAGTCTGCCCTTTCAAGTAAACATGGAAACATAACATAGACGTACGTTGTCCAATAAGTGGGTTTCCTCCAGGTTCACGGGTTTCTCCCACAATCCAATGACATGCTATAAATTAATTGATTACACTGGAGTGGCCCGTGTGTGGTTGGGAGTGTGGTTGGGAGTATGGTAAGAACATGAATGAATGAAGTATCTAAGTAAGAAAGAATTAACTGCAATAATTCTACTCGTAAGAAATCAAATTTAACTCTGGGATTTTGTCGATAACCCTAATTTCACAATAATTTGCCAGTGTATAACTTGGATCTAAAGTACAGTATTTTTCAGACTATAAGATGCACTTACAATCTAATTTGTTCAGAAATAGACAGTTCGCCTTATAATCCAGTGTTCCTTTTGTATGGGTTCTGGTTGTGCTTACTGATCAATTTTATGTGCTACATGGTGCTCATAAACCTGTCAAAATGTTTTAGAATGGCTTTGGTAAGCAACGAATCTGAAGCACTTGACGGATTTTAGAAGCATTACGGTAACCATAGTCAGGGGCCTCACTGAGTAATACATAATGTACTTCAACATAACATAGGACCCCAAAATGGCACCTGCTCAAAAATCTGTCAAAATGTTTTATAGTGGCTTTGGTAAGCAACAAAGCCAAAGAGCCGTAGACAGGGGCCTTGCAGAGTAATACGTAATGTAATGTACTTCAACATACTGGTAATAGTATGGTCTGTTTGTTAGAAAATCAAAATGGTGCCTGTCGTAAGAGAGATGCTTATGAAGCGGATTTCAAACTCAACGCTATATGATATGCAATAGAACATGGAAATTGATTTGTGTCAAGTAAAGAAGACCAAACACTATCTACACGGAGAGTTTAAATGCGTGGCTACACACTGCTTTATGGTACCCGGCTGCAACGTGAGGCTGCAGAAACATAATGGAGAATCGTTTGCTAGAATTTTATACTCTACAAATTGTAATTAAGACCAAACAGAGGGAACATAACGCGATAGAACAGAGAACAGCAGGTAGAAGCATCTCTACATTCTCTATTCGACTCTTTTCAAACTTTCAAGAAGCACAGAATCATCACTAAACAACTAAGTAACAGCAATGAGACTCGGATAATAAGAAGAGAGATCTGGACATGCTTGATGCTGAAATCGCTCGACTGTTTACCTCAGACACTGATGATGAACAATTTAATGGATTTATGGCAGAGGAATGAATTAAAAAATTGAGTTTATTGGGTTTTTTTTATTATTTTTTTATTTTATCTTATAGTTGAACAATATTTAGAGTTAATGTGAATGAGTTGAATAAAGTTCGACTTATCTATTTTCTTTCTCTGAATGTGTCTTATAATCTGATGAGCCTTATGTATGGAATTAGAGCCATTCACTGATACTGCGCTTTATAATCCGGTGCACTTTATAGTCCGGAAAATACGGTTTTCAAAAGTTGTTTGTACCCATCTCTCACAAGTTGATTGGTGAGTATTGTAATGCTTTGTCACCAGTTGCTTTTCATGTCATAAGACCCTTTTTGCAGTAAGATGTTTTGGTGTTGGTACCTTGGCTAGTTTAAACCTATTGTGGACAGCTGATTCCCTAAGTTTGTCATTATCTTACATTCTGTGTAGTGGTTAGTTTGCAGATGGTTAAATAAATTAGTTGTCAAAGCTGTCTTTAATGGCAACCGACATCTGACATAGTTTGCAAATTGCTGTCTTTTGAGCACAGTGACTTTTGCAAGTCTCCAGTCTAGTCAGAATGAGACACGTCTCGCAATTAAATGTAATGCCCTGGATTGTGACGCTGGTGGTATGTTATTATAATATGTATTATATTTTATCGTAGACAATGCATATCGCACAACCCTACTGCTGAGTATAACCGATTGCATCCAGACCACAAACAAGTAACACAGAGATGTGTTAGCTGCCTTGTCGACGAGTCCGACACCCTGTCTTTAAATGATTGTTTACTAAATTGTGTGTTAAGAACAACTGAATTATTGAATCTGTTTTCTATAATTCATAGAGTCATCAACCTGGTCATGAAATTGTGATTAAAATCTTATTAACTTGCGGTTAATGGTTGACAGGAGCCTCAGGAGGAGTGCTTGAAGATAAATTGGCTAGTGTACAGACCAGACATAACCAAGAATGTGCATGCTTCGCATAGGGTAGCTGCAAATCTTAAGTGCGTATTCACAATGCATGCCTGAGTGATTTATTCATGGTGTTAATCAGAGATGAAAGAGCTTTTAAACATTATTCCTGGACGTTTTGAAATATTGATGGCAAAATTGGATTTACACTCATGGATTCAGGTTAAAGCAAAGAAACCAGGTCATTTTCATTTATCTCACAGGAACTGAAAAGGAGCCTTTTGCACTCAGCAAACAATCATCTCTTTGTTTGTGTATTTGGCTATTTTTAGGTTCTCATCCTACAATGAATTGGTTCACTTTAATGGATACATTCTTAGATCAGACAGTGCCGCCTTTCCTAACAATGTGCCTCCAGGTAAATCATCTGGTAAAAAGAATGCATTCTTGGTGGTGAGCCTTTTTGATAAGAAGTTATCAGTTACTACAGATGTGCTCATACACTGACCGATCACTTTATTAGGGACACCTCCTATTTCTCCACTCATTTCTACTCAGTTCTACTTACCATTTTGATGCACTTTGTAGAGCTACAATTACAGACTATAAGTCTCTTTGTTTCTGTACATACTTCTTAGTCCCCTTTACTCTGTTCTGCAATGATAAGGACCACCACAGATCAGGTCCTATTAGGGTGGTGGATTATTCTCAGCACTGCAGAGACACTGCAGATGGCAGTGTGTTAGTGTGTGTTTTGCCGATCTGGTAGTATCCGACACAGCAATGCTGCTTGAGTTTTAGAATACAAAGTTGACTATTTTCTTCAGCTTATAAATGTTGAATCTACAAAATGTAATTCACCCATCTAATCGTTCATCAGTGCTCACAGGTTGCTGCCTAGTGATGCTTTTGGCTGGACATTTTTGGCTGGTGGACTATTTCCAGTCCGGCAGTGACACTGAGGTGTTTATAAACTATTGCAGCACTGTGGTGTCTAATCCACAACACACACTAACACCACCACCACCACCACCACATCACTGTCACTGCAATGCTGAGAATGATCCACCACCCTAATAATACCTGATCTGTGGTGGTCTTGTGGGGGTCCTGAGCATTAGAGAGTAGAGTAAATTGGACTGTAAAGTAGGGATGTCCCGATCAGGTTGTTTTGGCCCCGATCCGATTCCGCGTCATCTGATTTTGACTATCTGCCGATATCGAGTCCTGATCCGATACGTTCGTAACACATAAAAAAAAAAAAGAACAAATGCAAAATAAACATCCAGGTTGTCCCCTGTTTTTATTTTATTCACCTTATTTTATCATTTAACACTTAAACAGTGCACATCTAGTGAGGTAGCTTAAACAATCAAGTAATAACATAGTGCAACTTTATAACACATCACTTCTGTGAAGTAGCTTGAACAATCAAGTAATAATAGTGCAAAATAATTCTATTTTTGTAAACTGCTTATTCTTATATTGTTGGTCTATGGAAATATTCAATATGTTTGATCTTTTCATGACAGCCCGTTGTAGATCTAAATATAAACCAAATGCACATGAAATGACCCTGCTCACCTCCACATGCCTTTTACAATCATTCAATCCACCATGGGTAATACTGAAGTCTCACTAAACTGTCATTATTTTTACCCTTATTAGGTAAGGATACTGTTTTTTGTAATCTGAGGTGAAGTGGGTTTAGTATTTGCATTTTTTGTGGCACTTTCTCTCTGCCATGACGATCCCATAAAAACCGGCCCACACTGAAAGTTGATTGGCTTATTTTGCCGAGTAAACCAATCAGGACGCTTTTTACACACACACACACACACACACACACACACACACACACACACACACACACATACACACACACACACACATGCAAGCACCACTTTCTCTCTCTCCCTCGCTCATTCTGTCTGTCATATGCGAACATTCTAAGATGCATGATCAAGAGATCTGATGTAGACCCCCAGGGAGTGATTCCGGCCCCCCGGTTGAAGAACCATGTACTAGGGTATTTATCTGTAACAATAAGCTTGAAATATAGCGCTGATCAAAATAATGAGAATAAAATATACAGTATATTTGATCCCTGATCGGGATGCAACATCCAATTTCGATCAAGTCTGAAACCACTTGATCGGGCCCGATTTACGATCACATGATTGGATTGGTACATCGCTACTGTTGAACTACAAAGTGCATCTCTGTATTAAGTAGAACTGATAAATGGACAACAAGTGCAATAAAGTGTTTGGTGAGTGAATATCAGAGGTTTGAAAAAGGAAAAGTGTCAAAGGTGAGCTATGTGTGGTCATCACTGGACATCATCCTGTTGAATAACCTCTTAGATTAAGCAGTTTTTCCCACACATGGTAGGACGCCTTGTTGTTTTTGGTTACGCTGAGAAACGTGGTCTCACAGCAGGTGCATTGATGTTTCACAGGTTAATGATTATAAGCTCAGCTTAACCATTACCATTTTTGTGGGACGACATTGATAAAACAGTTTATACTGTATTTTTCTTGCGGCCTCACTGTGTTTAACTTAATTAAACAGTTTTACCTTTTATCAACTTTTATCAGCTGTTTTCCCCTGTTAGTTTCACGTCCCCGCTGTAATTCTCGTGGTTTTGCCATTACCTTTGCTTTATTTTCTCAAACCACAGGCACCTATTATAGTCCTTTGATCCTGTGTATGACTTATCTCACAGGTGAAAGTCTAGGCAGCACAGCCCTGTGAGTAAGCCTCTAAGGAATTTGCAAATGACTGTTAGAGGGAAGGGGAAGGAAAGAGGAAAACCCACTAAAAAGGAGTGAGGGAGGCATACAGGAGTCTTGAATTGGGTTTACACTAGATTACACTTCAGATCAGAAGGATAACTAGCAAGATATTTTTTATCCTAGGATTTCCTACAGGTCCTCTCCACAGCAGTGGAAATGAGGTTTATGCCTAGTTCACACATACACGGTTGCGGCCGAGTTAACCGAGATTTGGCTTACCGAAACTTCCGATTGTATCCTAGAGTGTTCCTGCAAAACCTGGATGCTTACGAATTAACCGGTGGTAGGCGTGGCCTAAACCGGGAAAAAAAATCCCGGTCGCACAAAAAGTTTCAACATGTTGAATCTTTCCGGGAGTTTTGCTGGAACCATAACATTATTTAATGACCGTATAGATGACCTGGAAAGACAAGAGCCTGCCTGTCCTTCTGAAAAGCAAACGGCCTTTACTAAATGC
>JAVSBU010248934.1:0-11746 GCA_033118015.1 Loricariichthys derbyi | reverse complement strand
ATAAATAAAATGGAGAGATACATATTTTTCAGTTTGAGGTTACACATCTAAATATTTTCAGCATAACGTAAAAAACAGTTATAAATGAAATAACTAATAGGCAGATAACCTAAACCCCCAAAAAGTTTTAAAATAACTTACAACAGTTTTTTTTTAAAGAAGCCTACAAATCAAAGCAAGCACATCCCATATATGCAGGCTGCCCAAAATCTAAGGTTTTTACAAAAGGTTTAAAAGGCCATGGATTCGTTTACTCTAACAAGAATTTTTTGCATATCCTTGAATTAATTATCATTATTACACAAATGGATATACGTGATAATTCTTGTATATTTTCCTTCGGAATCTCCAATTGCTCAAGTCGTTCCGTTGTCATTGGGAAAGAAGTGTATAGGGTTAATAATATGTCCTGAGATTCTTAATTATTTATCCAGTGGTGCAGTGGCAATCTGCTAGCATATCAAAGCTGTGATGCTGGTTCGAGTCACAAAAACATGTCCCGATAGGCTGTGTAGTTATTTTTAAAGCCCATTTGTTCCTAGTTTGGGTCGTGGAGGTTCCGGGCGTATGTGTGCCCTGGATGTCCAGGACAGGGCTGGGTAGGAGTCACTGTTGGAGCACCGGGGGATGATTTCATAACTAGTGTCCCACCACACCTTCATGAGACACCATATCCAGCCAGAAGGTACCGCAGGGACCCCAGTTCAAGGGTCTGCAGCTTTTACATTGCGGGCCTAGTTCATTAGAGAGCTGCCCCACCCGAGCAACGCAGTTTTACGTTAGATTCACGCCATATGATAGTGTAGGTGGATTTACAGGAATAACGCAACGACAGCAAGAATGGAGATCTGCAGAAAAAGTGAATCCATGGCCTTTCAGAGCTTCTGCTGTTGCTGAACTACCTGATTATTACTATAAATGAACATCACTGGCCTTTGTGGCTTATTAAATATAAAGCACGATTCGAAACCTGACGCATGTTCAGTGTATCAGCAAGTTACAAGTATAACTCAAACATCGTATAATTCGATAAATCTGTCAAGAAGTTCTGTGTGGTCTGCATTCCAATACCGTTTGCGACACCCCCGAGTTTAAAACAAAGCCGGGCCTGATGGGGTGTTAGAGCCATGGTCTATATCCCAGCTGCAACCGAATCCTTGACTCTGATTGGTTAGCGGCTGTTGATTCGTCTCTCCCACAGCAAATACCTCACGTTGTTTACGGTAGCTGTCGCATGCGAAGCTTTTATGGTAGGCCAAATTGATCACTCCATCGCGTTGTTGATCGTTAATCTGAAAAGCTCCACCGAGATTTCATTTAAAGGTTAACTATCAAACGTAGTCCTCGCCCACAGGTAAGCTGGATCTACGTACATCTACAATTATAGTATTTAGCAAACACACCTCAAGGGAGACTCTCAATTACACCGAGCAGTTGCTGAGTGAAGCAGAACCACTGAACCCCTGGGGTTTATTAAGTAGAAAAGCTCCAGCTGATATTACCATAGCGTCATGTCCAGCATGCTCGTTTTTCCCAGCACATTTCTGGAGAAAAATGTGTAGGTACGTGCTAGGTCCCATGCTAAGCCAAAATGGAAGTCCACCAACACTCAAATTTGGATCTCCACCATGGCACCACGTTCACCTGCCATCATTGCCAGTGCCTCAGTCGCCCGATGAAGGGCTGACCTTCTCTCCCACAGGGATGATCAGTTGCCCCTGCCGGATGGAGGCACTAACCTTTTAGAAGTGGTTCAACGAAACAACCGGGAGTATTTTACCCTCAAAGAAGTACACCAAGAACATCTTACACTCATCTGTAGTTGACAAGGGGTGTCAAGTACTGGAATGCAGACCAGAACCGAGGACTGTTACAAACAGGCTTAACATCCATACAAGTAAATTCTTAAACGTCAACCTCAAGGCTGGCGGAGACGTGACACGACTGAAGCAAACGTTCTGAAACAACTGACTATCTAAGACTGAGGTTTGTGCTGTGGTGAGGCTAACATGAAGTAGCTTCCCTGCTTGGTATAAGCTTGTGCTTACGGCAAGAGAGGTTTGGACTCGTTCGTTGCATGTGGTGGAGCACGTTGAGAAAGATGAACGGCTGTCAGCAGGCCCGCCTGGGGGGTGGGAGTCATCACAGTGATGTGCTGATGGTCTTAAAAAAATGGAGTGGTAGCATCGCAAAACGTTGAGATGTGAAGTGGACTGAGAGGACGACGCTGGTTTATTGAGACTCGGCCCCGACGGAAGAGATTTGACCCTGGGCCGTGGTGTGGCCCCTGCGCCCAATCATGGACGGGTGAAAATCGGGGTGACGGCGAGCGTGCTTGATCAGGTGGTCGCTGCGCATGAAGCGCTTGGCACACAGAGGGCACTGGAAGCGCTTCTCGCCTGTGTGGGTGCGCAGGTGACGCGCCAGCTCGTCAGAACGGGCGAACTTCTTCTCGCAGTTGATCCAGGTGCATGGAAATGGCCTCTCACCTGCAACACACGGCAAACGAGGCGTGAATCATCACTCTACAGACCGCGTTGGCAGAGCGGTTAAGGTGCCAGGGTTGGGCCCTTGAGCAAGGCCCTTGACCCAATACTGCTTGGACTGACTATGCATTTGTTTTTCATTACCCAAAAATGGAAAGGCTGCACTTTTCTCCATTTCTTACAAGTAGCACAGTGTATTTTGATAATTCTCAACTCTTCTAGGGTGGGGAATCCCAAACTCAAATTGAGATGAAGCCTACGGCATTTGTGAAAGATCAATGGTGGGAATAAGACGGAAAGCAGGAAATTTGATCACAGGGGATTTCTGAAATTATGGAGGTTCTCCTTGAATTGTAGGTCTTCATGATTCATCTTATAGAGCTTTGTGTGAGCAATGGCCACTTATTTGGGGTGTGCCATGGCAAGGAATTTGCCATTAATGGTAATTAGACAACTTCCTTGCAAACACATCCTTCAAAAACTTGCATGTAAAAGTCTTATTTTGCACTTGTTAAGGAGTTATTAACTGTTTCTTACCAATAACATCAATGAACGTTAATTGAACGAAATCTAAACGTAAAGAAAACTTCATCTGTTGCTCTCCTTAAGGGTCATAAGGGACTTTTTCCCTCTAAGGTTTGCTGAGTGAATTTTTGTGCTGGTACTTTGGCTGGTTCACGTCGGACAGCCGACTCCTGAAGTTTCATAATCTTTAAATTCTGCGTGCTATATCAGCTCATAGATGCTGAAATAAGTTAGTTGTCAAGCTGCCTATAACGGGAGCTGATCACCATCTTCTAAGCAACATCTGTCTCTTCAGAGCCAAACCATCTCTATGTGAGTGAGGAAGTCAGGTCTAGCAATCAAATCCAGCAACGTAGACCGCAGGGTGGTGGTGTCTGGACTTTGTTTCCACTTTGTTCACTCATTTAACTTCAGTCACACGTTTAAAGGTAGAACGCCAGCTTGATTTGTGCCCCCAGCACACCATAAGGAAAAAATGCTGCATTGAATGCTGGTTCTTATTTTTGAAATTGCTATGAAGTACACGGTGAATGCATCACTCAAACCACCACAGCGCCATCTTGCATCAGCACTTGTTAGAACAGCTGGTTTGAGTGCCTGTTGCTTTAAATGATAATGAGCCACTGCTCAACCCCCCTCAGTGATGCTTCAGGAACTGTCTGAAATGGTTTCTGTGTACATAAATCATAAGCTTAATGACCTTGAATGCCGCCACTTTTACTTCACCGTATCATCAGAACATGTGGAGAACAGTTTAATTGCAACATTTTACTCATGACTCCAAGCTCTTAGGTCCTCGAATCATGGGACGATTACAGATTTTCACAGGTTAAAATATTTCACATTGGACCCAGGGTGTTGTGCCCAAGGAGGCACCAGAACTGTCATAAACTGGCACCCATTCATGGCTTATGGATACTGTGGATGGGCTCAGGAGCTCCCCCATGGACCTTAAGACAGACATGGTAAAAACAGGGACAGCAACTCAATCTTTAGGACAAATTGCTGAGAAAACAAACTTAATGTTATTAATAAGTCCGTGGGAACGAAGGTATTAGATTACCGTCCAAAAAATTCTGAAAATACATGTGGCTTTTTTCATTTCCAGGAATTCCTAAAATACACGTAATTTGGAGCAATATGCTACATCAGACCCAACAGAAACTGATGAGACATCAAACATAATGACAATATCAAAATATAAATCACAAAATCACTACATATCACGAATGTGCAGACGAGATTGAGAAGGCAGAGGCTCTCTGGCAAACAAGATACTTGCTAATTAAAAGAAGAGCATAAATTCCTGAAAAATGACTTCGGAAAACGCCGGACTTCGTAAATGTTAGGGATTTATCAGCTTGGTGGGACAGGGGTAAGGAAAAAGCTGATTTTCATCGTTTCTTTGATGAACACAGCACATACTTGGGTCGCGGCTTTGAGTTTATGAAAATAACGAAACTTTTTAGAAATAATGAATTTTTTGCGGCGGTTACTAACGTATGTGGGCGGTGGACGGTAATTTAATACCTTCAGTCCCATGGCCTTATCGGCTTGGTGGGACAGGGGTAAGGAAAAAGCTGATTTTCATCGGTTCTTTGATGAACGCAGCACATACTTGGGTCGCGGCTTTGAGTTTATGAAAATAACTAAACTTTTTGGAAATAATGAATTTTTTGCGGCGGTTACTAACGTATGTGGGCGGTGGACGGTAATTTAATACCTTCAGTCCCATGACCTTATCGGCTTGGTGGGACAGGGGTAAGGAAAAAGCTGATTTTCATCGGTTCTTTGATGAACACAGCACATACTTGGGTCGCGGCTTTGAGTTTATGAAAATAACGAAACTTTTTAGAAATAATGAATTTTTGCGGCGTTTTCTGGCGTATGTGGGAGGTGGACGGTGATTTAATACCTTCATTCCCATGGCCTGAAGACACTTAACATTGAGAATAAACTTTGAAAATTATACTAGCACGCCCGTGAAGTTCAAACGTGCTTTGTAAACTAAAAAAGTATTTAGGTTGACTAATAGTTTGTTTAAAAATATAGAAAAAAAAATTGCATTTCCAAGCACTAAACGGGACCTTATTTGTGGTTCCACTGGTGGTGTTGTAGTTTTTGTGTGTAATAAGTTTTTAAGAAAGACAAATTTATGCCTAAAATTTAAAAAAAAAGCAATACCAACTAAAAAAAAGTGTACAAACAAAATGTATAAAAGCACCCAGGCAGGTAAAGTTACTCCTGTGAGAAAGACAAATAGGACTAAAAGAAAGCAATAAAATCACAAAAAAATGAAAACACCTTAAAATAAAGGTAGATAATAAAAACGTGCCCTATGATGGATTGGGGCCCAGTCTGGGGCTGTTCTTGCCTTGCACCCTGTGCCTCCGGTTAGGGCCCCTGACCGAGATGAGGGGGTTACAGACCTACCTGTGTGTGTGCGGATGTGAGCTTTCAGATGGGACGATTTCCCGTAAACTCGGTCGCAGCCGTCGAAGGTGCACGGGTGGCGCTTGGTGGGTGAGCGCGGCGCCCCTGCCCTCTCTGCCCTCTCTGCCCAGGTCTGCTGGGGGGCGTTGCGGTTGGACTGGCCTGGCACCGGGGTGCCCGTGGGGGTCATGGTCGGCGTGGCGGTGGTGGACTCGCACAGGGTGGCGTAGCCGCTCTCGCCGCACGAGCTGGACGAAGAGCTGCTGCTGCTCTCCGAGTGGGCCGACATGGGCCGGAAAGCCGCGTGCGTATCCGCCGCGCCCGCGCCCTCCTGCAGCCCGAGCGTCTCCCGCACCTCCCTGTCCTCGCTCGAGCCGTCCGCGTCTCCCAGAGCCAGGGCCCGGGTGGCGGCCGAGACCCGGTGGAGGACGGGGCCGCTCGAAATGGACACGAGACACTCCGCCGCGAGGTAGTCGGAGTCCACGAACATCGCCATGGTCTCTAATCCTGACTTCACGGTAAAAACAACAAAGCCCCGCGTGCTGCTGTGCCCACGCGCTCAGATCGCCGAGATCAGCCCGCGAAAAAAGCGCTCGAGAGCCTTCTCGTTCCCAAACGAGCCCTTAAAAGCCGCCCAGGCGAACCGGATACTAAACAAAGCGCTCGCGCGTGTCCTAAAGCCCAACGTGGTGCCCTACGTTCGGCCCTCGTTGTTCCATTGTGCCCGAGTGCGGTAAAGCCGGTGGACGTGCAGGCCACGCCCCCGCAGCGGAGAGGAAACCAAGCGCACGTGACGTCTCCGGGTGACGTTACCGAGGGCGTGGGGCTGAAACGAGACAACGGCGGTGGGTGTGTCCCAAACGGAAAGCGGATCCCCCGCTGTATCTGGGCCGTGAGGCACCGACTGATACCAGAACCCTCTCACAGACCTATAAAGAAAATCCAAAAAGGAAAATCTCCTCAATATCTCTAAAAGTGGAAAAACGGAAAGACAGATAAGTCTCCTGAGATAAAGCCCTCAGTCTCTCACAGTGCAGATCTCAGTCCCACCTTGTGCTTTCAAAAAATACCATTTTACAGAGATGAAGGTGGCACGGTGGTGCAGTGGTTAGCGCTGCCATCTCACAACTCTGAGATCCCTGTTTGATCCCGACCCTGGGCTCCTGTCCTCCTCGTGTCCCCTTTGGTTTTCTCCAGGTACTCGGATTTCCTCCCACATTCCAAAGACCTGTGTTAGGTTACTTGCTGTCGTCCTTAGTGTGTGAGTGTGTGTGTGTCCTACATTGTTTCCAGTGTTGTTCCCGCCTTGTGCACTGTGTTGCCGGCTAGGCACTGGCCCTCCTGTGACCCTGATCAGGATAAGCGGATGAGACAATGAATGACCTAGATCTGCAATGAATGACCTTCAACCCCAACCCTGGGGTCCACCGATGTGGAGTTTGCATAACCTCTCTGTGTCCCCTTTGGTTTTCTCTGGGTACTCAGATTTTCTCCAACATTCCAAAAACCTCTGTTAGGTTAAATGGTGTCTACAAAGTGCCCTTATTGGCCTACGTTGGTCCTAGGGTTGTTCATGCCTTGCTAGACACCGGCTCTACCGTGACCCTGACCAGGATAAGCTTATGAGACGATGAATGATCTAGATCTGCAATGAATGACCTCAATCCCTGGTTTAATCCTGACCCCGGGGTCCACCTGTGTGGAGTTTGCATCCCTGTTTGATCCCGACCCTGGGCTCCTGTCCTCCCTGTGTCCCCTTTGGTTTTCTCCAGGTACTCGGATTTTCTCCCACATTCCAAAGACCTGTGTTAGGTTAATTGCTGTCGCCCTTAGTGTGTGTGTGTGTGTGTGTGTGTGTGTGTGTGTGTGTGTGTGTGTGTGTGTCCTACATTGCTTCCAGTGTTTTCCTGCCTTGCGCACTGTGTTGCCGGCTAGGCACTGGCCCTCCTGTGACCCTGATCAGGATAAGCGGATGAGACAATGAATGACCTAGATCTGCAATGAATGACCTTCAACCCCAACCCCGGGGTCCACCGGTGTGGAGTTTGCATAACCTCCCTGTGTCCCCTTTGGTTTTCTCCGGGTACTCAGATTTCCTCCCACATTCCAAAAACCTCTGTTAGGTTAAATGATGTCTACAAAGTGCCCTTATTGCCCTATGTCAGTCCTAGGGTTGTTCATGCCTTGCTAGGCACCGGCTCTACCGTGACCCTGACCAGGATAAGTGGATGAGACAACGAATGACCTAGATCTGCAACGAATGACCTCGATCCCTGGTTCAATCCTGACCCCGGGTTCCACCTGTGTGGAGTTTGCATGTCCTCCCTGTGTCCCCTTGGGTTTTCTCCAGGTACTCGGATTTTCTCCCACATTCCAAAGATCTGTGTTAGGTTAATTGCTGTCTCCAAAGTGCGCTTAGCGTGTGAGTGTGTGTGCCCTACGTTGTTCCCAGGGTTGTACCCCCCTTGTGCACTGTGTTGCCAGCTAGGCACCGGCTCTCCCGTGACTCTGACCAGGATAAGTGGATGAGATCATGAATTACCTAGATTTGCATCTCCTGAAGGAACCACAGCAGTGCTTGAAATATGGTAAGTAGAAAATATATGACTTTGTGTCCATCTGTTTACGCCGTTCATCCATAGGTTATTCTACAGCGTAAATGAACAGACTGCAAAACTCTGAATTTGCAATGTGCTTGAAACAACCTGCCCGGTGTACGTTATGGGTCTGAAGTGGGTCAAAAACCTGGCACATTAACACAGAACTCATTTTTAGTGAGACAGCCTGAGTTCAGATTGTAAAACTGAACCTACTCATTTTTTTTTAACGGACACCAAGCTTCTAGATATGAGCTGGCAACCACAAAGAGTGGAGGTGTTCGTGTATTTTGTATTTTTGTTAAGCACCAGCACTGATCACAAATGAAAGTCAGTCTGATCACATCCACACTGAGGAAACCCCCATCATGATAAATCATCTTGTCTATATTTGAGTCCCTTCAGGGGTGACCGTCACTTCATCATTTCAGTCATTTCTCAGAAGGTCTTATCCAGAGTGACTTACAACTGATCCTCTTAACAGCCGTGGGAGGGAATTTAGTGAATTGTATGGTGAGTCAGAATAAACCTGTCCCTGTGTATTATTTTCTGTTTTCTTTTGAGTTTCAGTCTATTAGTACAGTTGACTTAGTCCTTAGTGTTCCATAATTGGACATCATTTTGGGATTGCACTTTCTTGGATTAATTTTTGTACCGCTTCAACATTACGGGGGTCTAATTGGTAGGAACCAATCGTAGACAGGGCACCAATACATCGCAGGGTGTGCATGCACACTTTAGAGAGACCAATTGACCAACTGACTTTGGAATGCAGGAGGAAACCCAGTTAGAGTCCAGGCTGGGAATTGAACTGGAGATCTTTGGATTTCACCAAAGTGTTCCTCAAACTGTTGAGGGAACACTTAGACTTATGTCCTTTAGCAGACGCCCTTATCTAGAGCAACTTACAATTTAAACAATTTTACAATCCAAGCAATTGTGGGTTAAAGGCTTTGCTCAAGGACCTAACAGTCGCAGCTTGGCAGAGGTGGGATTTGAACTCTGGACCTTCTGGTCTGTAGTCCAACACCTTAAGGACATCACATATTTGCTGCGCTCCAGTTCACACGTCGCTCACTTTGCCCCGCTCCCAACATAGCAGCGTCCAAAGGCTGTGATGCAGTCTGACCGTGGGGTCACACAGAGCGTTCCAATTTATCAACTCATAGCATTCTACCTGGAGATCCATAGCTTCTACAGACCACATACAGGGTTACTAATTAGGGAGAAAAGAGACGAATACAGAAAAGTTTTTTATGAACAAAAAATTCCAAAAAGTCATATTTGCAGCCACAAGGGGGCACCAGAGCGCTTCAAATAACAGGCATCATCAATTCTTGCCTGTGCTTGCCATGTGTTGAGTTTGGTATGTTCTCCATTTGACCACATATGGGTTTTTTTTGTTTCACACCAGTTATTATTGTTTGTATA
The DNA here is from genome assembly GCA_033118015.1 of Loricariichthys derbyi. Lineage (NCBI taxonomy): Eukaryota > Metazoa > Chordata > Actinopteri > Siluriformes > Loricariidae > Loricariichthys > Loricariichthys derbyi. Next base: position 2,274 of record JAVSBU010248934.1, on the reverse strand, counting down.
AATAATAAAATGAAGAAACCAACATTCTACCGACAGTACGTAGGTAGGTCTGTAATGTGCTGTGTGGCAGCCAGTGAGACTCTAACTATTGTAAGGATGGAGAAAACTGGATTATATTCAATATTTACAAATACTAGAAAGCAAAGTCCCATACCGTTACCTCACAGCTCTGAGGTCGCCGGTTCGATCCCGACCCAGGGCTCCATCTGTCTGGAGTCAGCATGTTCCTCCCGTGTCCGCGTGGGTTTTCTCCGGGTAGTCCAATTTCCTCTGACATTCCAAAGCCATACATGTTGGGTTAATTGGTGTTTCCAAAGAGCCTTTAGTGTGTGAATGTGTGTTTGAGTTTGTGAGTGGATCTGACCTATGATTTATCAGCCCCCTGTCTAAGGTTGCTCTTGCCTTGAGTCCGGCTAGGCACCGGCTGTCCCATGACCCTGACTAGGAAATGGGGATAAGGCAAGGAATGAAAAGTCCCACATGTGATTCATAGGTTAGTCCAGCAGGTGGCGCCAGAGCGACACTCCGGCCCACATTGCTGCTGGACTGAGTATATCAGCTCAGTTCGGGGTCTGATTGTTCTGAACTCAGGTGTGTTAAAACTGAGCTGCAGTTCGGACTTCACAGGACCAAACTGACCCCTGGCACTGGTGTTCTTTTCATGTCAAAACATTTCCAGACCCTCTGGGCCACTGGGCAGGACTGGGTGAAATACAACTTATAGGTACATACTAAATATTGCTAAATTATTTATTTAGGCATAACTGAGAGCTTAAAAACACTGGCTCAGATAAAGGAGCTTGTAAACGTTTGCCTAAGACTGTATTTTACTCAAAACAATACATTATTTATTCGTTGTCTTATCCACTGTCAGGATCCACAGTGTTCAAGGCACGAATAACCTTATTCAGGGCGCCAATACACTTACAGGTTTAATTAATCTAACACAAGTGTTTGGAATGAACAGCTGGAGCCCAGGGTCAGGATCTAATACTAATACTAATACATTACTAACAACAAAACCACAATGATAATAATAATAATCATTATTTATATAATAATACAACAAAACATTAATAAAAACAATGTAACAATGATGATGATAATAATAACAACAGCACGAATATAATAATAACAAAAACAAAATAACCACAATGATACTAATAATTACAATAATCAAAGAATAGTAACCACAACACGACAAAAATAATAATAAAAGCAATATATTAATAAAACAAAAATAAAAATACATTAATAATAATAACAAATTTCATATTATAATAACAATTACAAACAGCAACAATACCTATATTACTACCATAATAACAATATTAACTATTATTATTATTATTATTATTATTAGTAATATTATAATAATAATGATAATAATAATAATCATCATAATAATAATAATAATGGTAATACTAATAGTAATATTAATAATAATAATAATAATAATAATAATAGTAGTAGTAGTAGTAATACTATAATACTAATAATAACGGTAATGATAATAGTAATAATGATAATAATAATAATAATAAAAATAATCCAATAGTAATCATAATAGTTATAGTTATAGTAATACGATATTAATGATAGTAATACTATAATAATAATAATACTATAATTGCAATAACAATAATAATAGTAATAATAATAATAATGATGATGAAAATAATAGTAATAGTAATATTATAATAATAATGATAATAATAATAATAGTAATGATAATAATAATAGTAGTAATAATACTATAATAGTAATAACAATAATAATAGTAATAATAATGATAAAAATAATAGTAATAGTAATATTATTATAATAATGATAATAATAATAATAATAATAATAGTAATACTATATTAATAATAGTAATACTATAATAGTAATAATAATACTATAATAATAATAATAATAGTAATACAATAAAAGTAATACAATAATAATATAGTAATAATAAAAATACTATAATAATAATAACAACAATAATAATAATTATAACTATTATTATATTTATTATTGTTATTTTTATTATTATTATTAAATAATGTATTAAATTTATCCTTTCATAGCTCATTTTACAAAAGCAGGGCAGAAATTATATCATTAATAAAGGAGGAGACCATATAAGGTAGAGGAGCAGCGAGCACAGAGTTAGCAGCCGGTCATTAACATTCATTCATTTCCTAAACTCTGTAAAGAACATACAAACTCCACACAGGCAGTGTTAACTACACAGAGCACAAGAGCACAGGTGTAAGTAGAGGTTGC
>JAVSBU010248827.1:0-11747 GCA_033118015.1 Loricariichthys derbyi | reverse complement strand
TATATATATATCCATTATAGCATATTCGTAACATCATTTAAATATCTTGATTTTACAATTTAAGGAAAATAAGAGTGACAGAACTTCAATCAGATCAGGCCAAACAGGAAGAGAAAACTTTTTTCTTAATGTATGTGTATGGAGTAGAGACTCAGAGGGCCTGTCAAAATGTCAGGCTGAAGAGAGACAGACTAATTATGTAACACCAAATTTAAAGAAGTCGTTTAAGTACTTACAACACACTAAAACCAAAAACTCAAATAATATTAGATGTAGGAAATTATAGAAGGCAGGAAGGTAAGAAAAATGCAAATAATGCGCAACAGTAAATTGACAAACTGGTGGCTTAGTGGTTAAGGTACTGGATTATGGTCCAGGAGGTTCAGGGTTCAAATCTCCCCCGTCTACCAAACTGCCACCGTTGGGTACGTTAACAAGCCTTAACCCAAAATTGCTTGGACTGTAAGACTGCATCAGGTGTAATTCGCTCTGGATAAGGGTCTGCAAAATACTGTAAATGTAAATGACAAAAAGTGTGAAGAATGAAGAAAGAGAGTGAAGGAAACTGAACTTGAGTGTTCATTCAACTGTACTGAGAAAAAACGGTAAGCTTAACATGAGGAAGACATCTAACTCGCTGTGTTTCAGTACCAGAGCAGACAGCTCACAAAGGCAGTCATTGTGTCTCTTTGCTCCGGACCACAGCCAGAGTCCAGATTGTAATGGAACCAGTCTGGACCTGCTGCAGATCCCCCAGCACCAGAGCTCCATGATTGCTGTCATTCTCGCCTCTCCTATTCCATCTCCACTCGCTATGAGACACCTGATGTTTTTTCTGTTTTACGCTCCTTTTAACTACCGGGCTTTGCAGTATCTATAAAACCAAGTTCCGATGCTGTGATGCAGCCAGAGTGCTCATGTTTCAGCAGTTTTTACACGCAAAAAGCCAAAGACGCTGATGAATACTCTAAAGACAAAAACATATACGGGCACAAAAATGCAGCCTGTAAAGCAGAATATCTAATTAAAAGTAGTATTTTCTTAGAGGATGTAACAGCATGACAGCTTACATTACTTGGTTGGTTCTGTGTAGTGGTGGATGTGAAGTCAAGGACTAACTTAATTGATCAAATCAAAGCCTACATGAGCGTCTTCTCCAGACTAGAAGGTCTCAGCTAACTGGAAACCTACATATATATTCCTGAGGACACATCATGCACATTGGGGTGAGATTACAATGAACTGATTAATAGGGAACCTCCAGTGTGTATAATTGTACATGTACTCTTATTATCACCATTACACAAACACAACTCGTTAGAACAAGTCTATACACACATCTCTCTGCCAAGAAACATGCAAGCCAACAGACGTCTGTTTTAGCAGGCGATGGATGCCAACCTGCTCTTTGTGTTTCTATATTAGTGGGCTATGACAGATTATCAGATTGTTAAAAGTATCAGAGTCTTCCCCAGCATCCATTCTAGATGGCTAAACTGTGCAAACAATATGTAATATCTACACTTATGAACGGCATTTACAGCTTGTTTCAAATAAGTAGGGGAAAGACATTACAAAAAAAATCTCTAAACACATCAACTGAGTTCAGTCTCTAGTCCAAAGGTGTGCTAACGAGCAAGTGAGCACACGGCCAATTAGGTTAGATTTGTGCTCTTTAACTCTTCTGCTCGTGGATCTGTAGCGTTGATTGGCTGTTAAAGTGACCAGCTGTTTACCAGCTGTTAAATCCCAATTAGACAGATTGTTACTTCTTATTAAAATGCATTATAATTAAGGGTTCAGCTGTGAAAGTGAATGGACGTTAATCGGATGGACGGTAAACAACGTATACCAACACTGTGGTCTCATGTTTTCCTGCCTGATAATTTCTCAGTCTACATTAAATCTTGCTTTTGGTGGACAGAATGTTGGATGAGACCTGTAGCAGAACTCCTTCCTGTGCTCCTGCATATTAAAGTCAGTACAGGAAGCAGTTAAGGTCATGCTGAAATTTAGTAATTGCAAATGAGCTATTAACTACTAATAATAATTTACATGAAACTCTCATTAGAATTGTAGTCGAAAGACAAAAATGATGGACAGGGACGGGTGTTTTTCTACAGTCTCTTCACTTCCACTAAGAATTGCTTCTAGAAATCAACTCAGGTCCTTCACAAAATTACGGAAAGAACACTACACAAGCAACTGCATATCATGAACATTTGGAGCAGAGTGGCACGCAAGAGGCCTTTGCTCACATTTGCTCACAAAGACACAAACATTAGACTGTTCATGACTGAAAACGTGTTATCAGGTCACATGAATCTAGTGTCTTGCTGTATGTAAATGATGATGCTAGGCATCATGTTCATCGAAGAGGTCAGGAAGCCTTCAATGAGGACTGCGTGCAATGTGTGGTTTAAGTTGGAGGAGGTTCTGTGATGTTCTGGGGTGTTTTAATTACACAGTAATGGGTCATTTGGTAGAAGTGATGGTAAATTTGAACCACAGTATTTACACAGAGATGCTGGACCACCGGGTTTGCCATTCCCCTTTTGCACATTTGCTATCCCTCAGTGGTGGGTCGTCAGGACCTGCAAGGCCTTCTCTGCTGGCTAAAAAATTTCTGAATTACAAACTGATGTTAATTATATTTTGTCCATGAATACTTATTAAATAATTCCAAATTATCTGTCCAATTGCTTTCATAGCTTTTCTGATGGTGGCGCTGCTTCCAGACATGTATTTTCATATTAAAGTATTTAACCAATCACATTTCAGCCATCATTTGTTTCCAGGTAGGTTCAAAGTTAAAGAAGTCTGCTCTGAGGCCTTCACAATCCATTTTTGCAGGCCCTCTAACACTAAATTACTTCAACCAATCAGATTTTGATTTGGTGTCTCTAGGACCTTCTAGCAGGCTTACGGTACGGCTAGACATTGTTAAGAGAGGTCTGAAGCTAGCTAGCTTCTCATAACCAGGAAGAGGACTTGTCCTCCGTTTTCAGCAGTACCCCTGACTCCCAGGGTTTGTGGAACACTACAGATTGTATTGGTGGGAGCCCTTGTTATTACCCACCGATCAACATGGTGTTTGGAGCCACACTGGGTTTGTAAATTTGACTTTCCTAACCAAGGCAGCAACGAGACGCCAAAGCACTGAGGGACACTTACAAGCAACGGTGCTTTATAAAACTTTTGGGGAAACCAGAGTGGATCTACAGCTGAATGAACAAGTGCTCAGAGAAATGGAGCTCCACAACGACTCCTCCATCATACAGATAATCTGTACCACAGAGCCATTGAACTGATTTTGAGGAAAGAGAGGAGGATGGATTTTGTTTACAAATAATCAGAATCTTAAATCTAGAAGGAGATTTGTTCACCCCTGGTTTGTCTATTCAATAAAGACATTTGTTGTACCTACAGGAGTTATTTATCTGTGATGTAATGGCTCTTTATACTGTATTTCTGCATATTAAGATGGTTTTATAACCATAAATTAGTTTTTGAGGGGCGAGTTGATTCAGACGGCGCACCACTGAAGTTCTAGGTGTGAAATGCACAGTCCACCACTGCTATCCCTGTATTCTAATGACAATTCTTGGGTTCACAGGGCTGCAAATGTGACTGATTGGCATTAATAACATTCAGGAGCAGTCACAGATCTGGACTGGCTCATAAAATCCCCAGATGTGAATCCTCTTAAAAATCTGTGGGACTACCTGGCCGTACATCACAACACAGTTATCTGATGCAAGAGTGACTGAACTTTGATGCTGCCTGAACTTTGATCCAGAAGCTTGACAGTTCACACCAAATTGAATCACAGCTGTTGTTCATGCTCGTTGAGGTATTACATGCTGTTACGTATGTTTCAGTCCCAGATGACTAATTCACTGTTCAGTCAACTTATTAGAGTAACCAAATCAAAGCCCATCTCATCCTGATTTGAAAACCTCTTCTTCTAAATGGTCTCAGACCAATCTGACAGAGCTTCAGCTTTGCTGAAGATGTTCATCCTAAAGCAGCCGTCTCCTGGGACCTCCAGCCAGGACTAACACTCTTGTTCCTTGTGCACTCAGGTAAACCCTTAACAGACTCAGGACTTTTCTTCTCAGGTGACCCAACCACTGCTCCAGATTATGATATATTGGTGGGTGTTTTTATTCTTTTCTCTGTACAGAGAAGTGAGCTAAATGACCACTCATAATAATTGCCTACACACCACAGAGCTGAACTGTGCTAGGATGCCCTTCAAGACTGCAGGTGTCAAGCACAATTTCCGTTGAATTCAGCTTTGCACACTTATGCATGTGCCACCAGAGCTCTAGGCAGTCTTCTCACCTAGCACTGTTCAGCTTTATCAGGTGCATGCACTGAAAAAAAAGCAGTATTTTAAGCTACCTTCAGAGTCCTGCAGTCCAGAGCAGATGGAGTTTGGGCTTTAGCATTAGCCATTAAAATTCTTCACTGACTCTTCCCCAACTGCCAAAGTCTTCACGGGAGAGTGTGTGTGCAAGTGTGTTTGCTATTAGCTGCCAACCAGTGATTTAACATCCTGTTTCGTGGTGCTTAAGGGACTCATTAAATTCAGTGAAAATAATAGTGCTATTTCAGAAAACACATCCTGTTCAATTACTAAACTATGTCTCCAGAAGACGCAGTCACTTACTACCAATTTTTTCCCTTTGAGTTTTTTTTTTTTACCTCTTTATGGCAAGTTCCATTTATACCAGTGTAGGTACTTCAAATTTAACTTCAGCGTGTAGAATCCAATAGCAGGCCCTAGCTGATACTGATACCACCAAAGGATGTGGTCCTGCCGTGATTTCAAATCAGGCACAGCAGACTGCTCAGATATACTAAGGCCATTCCATGATGAAAACATCATCAGAGTTTCAAAAAAGTTCTAAAAGAATAATTAAAAAAAAAAAAACGCAGTTAAACAAATGAGACAAAAATATTATACTTGGTCATGTAGTTATTGGGGAACATTATTAAATATTACATATCTGTGAAGGACAATCACATATGAACTTCCAGGATTAGCAATTCATTTGAAGATTAAATTAGAGATGTGTCTTCTAGCAATGGGATGGCAATCAGGTCATCTGTGAAGGTACCCTTGTTGTACGACTCCAATTCCAATAAAGTTGGGACGTTGTGTAAAACATAAATAAAAACAGAATATAATGATTTGCAAATCATTTCCAACCTATATTCAATAAAATACACTACAAAGGTAAGATATTTAATGTTCAAGTTGATAAACTTTATTGTTTTTTGCAAATATTCACTCATTTCAAATTTGATGCCTGCAACACGTTCCAAAACATTTGGGATGGTGGCAATTTAGGGCTAATAATAAGATAACAAATCTATATAATAATGTGATTTAAACAGTTGATTCTGATTATGGTTTGGTACAAAAGCAACATCAAAGAAAGGCTGAGACTTTGAAGATCAGGAGATGAAAAAGGAAATGTGTGAGAAAATTATTAAAATGTTAATGTTAAAAGTTAATATGAGGCTTCTTTATTACACAGTAAAGTTTTAAGTGGTATTTGTGAATGTAACTCCATATTGCAGTTCTTGGTACAAATATTTACCAAACTAATCCGTTACTCATGTGGTTCTATCAGCTTTTGTTGAATGTTGGTTCTTGATGCTTGCAAAGATCACATCATTCAGCTCAAGCTCACGCCTTTGGCCTTTATACACTTTAATTCCTCAAGATTCATTTGATTGTTTAATATTATTATGGTCTGTAGATGGAGGAATATGTAAATTCATTACAATCTTTCTTAAGGAACATTGTTTTTAAACACTTCAATAATTTTCTCACACATTTCCTTTTCCATTTCCATCTCCTGCTCTTCAAAGTCTCAGCCTTTCTTTGATGCTGCTTTTGTAACAAATTATGATCAGAATCACCTGTATAATATCACATCATTATATAGTTTATAATTTTATTACTAGCCCTAAATTGGCACCGTCCCAACTTTTTTGGAAACTATTGCAAGCATCATATTTGAAATGAGTGAATATTTGCAAAAAACAATAAAGTTTATCTGTTTGAACATTACATATCTTGTATTTGAAGTCTATTCAGTTGAATATGGGTTAAACAGAATTTACAAATCAACGTCATTGGAATTGGGGTTGTACAGGTCTCTATCAAAGTCTGATCTTGTGTACCATGGCACAAACAAGGGAGACATTTAATGACCTCAAACAGAGTTGTTGATGCTCCTTAGGCAGGAAAATGTTTTAGGCAGGAAAAGTGTTTGGGCTCCACTGATCCAAGAAAGATCACTCCAAAAGCAAGACATGTAAGAGTCTGCAAAATTACAAAGGAACCCAGGGTAACATCTAAGCACATAAAGGCCTCTCTTACATTGGCTAATGTCAATGTTCACAAGTCCATCATCAGAACATTACTTAACAATAATGGTGTGCATGGCAGGGTTGTAAGGAGAAAGTCACTGCTCTCCCAAAACCACATTACTGCTCATCTAGTTTCCTAAAGGTCAAATGGAAAAGTCAGAAGTCTGGAAATCATTGATTGGATGGCGAAGTCCAAAAACGTAGATGTGCTATGTTTGGAGAACGGAAAACACTGAATTTCAGCACAAGATCCTTATCTGATTTGTGAAACATGGTGGTGGTAGCATCGTGGTTTGAGCCCGTTTTGCTTTGTTTTGCTATAATTGCTGGAACGGTGGAGTCTGAATTATGGCAGAAGATCCTAAAGGAAAAAGTCAGGACATCTGTGAAGTGAATGAACTACAATTAAATGTACTACAATCACATTACTACTATCGCAACTGACTACAGTCCAGGATCCTGATTAATTTCTTTTACTCTCTCCTTCATACTAATGATCTCCTTCCCTTCCCATTTTCACTGCCTATTTCTTTCATCAGTGATTTCCCTCCATGCTCTAATCCCTGGACTACGGGGGCAGATGAGTCACAGAATCAGTCGATCTACCAGAGCTTCACTGCATGCCAAAATGTGTGCACTGGCCCTCTTTATTCACAAGTTACAGTACTACAACACAAAAAAACTGCAACCTCACTTCCCTTATGGTTGTCTTTAGCAATAAACCACATTAAAGATAACATTTTTGGGGAGCAACTGACAAGATTTAGTAACTAGGCGGCATAAATACAGAAATGTCCAAACACTGATGAGAATTAAACACAAGGTTGTTAGTTTGTTTTACACAATTTTTTGCTTAATCAACAAAGAAGTGCTGCTAGATTTCCCACAAGAGCCAACAAAACTAAAAAAAAATCAGTTCTCTTTGACTGTTTGCGTGAGAGTTACTTGTGTTTCAACTGCTATATTTACTTGCAAAAACAGAGTGGAAACAGCTGCATGAGAACGTACCATGTAAGAGCCCTCAGGAAAGCACCAAACCCATTTTCCACATACTGATCACAGATCTCGTGGTATTGGCCAATAACTAATACTTAGTCGATACTTAACTCAGCCGACTGTGTGCATGCTCATTGGATCAGCGGGTTTCTAGGAGCCTAGAACTGTAATTATTAAACAAATATTTAAGGGTACACGCCTTTTAATGAACGTGAAATTTTATTTTTAATGCTACGTCTATGTTATATTGAAGAATTCTCAATTATACTAGCAAATTACACACACAAAAAAATGACGACGTTTGTCTGTGAACTGAAACTAAAGAGAACGTGGTTCATGCAGCAGGACAACAACCCTACACATTATTTTAGTATAATCATAGGGCAAGAGAAAGAAACCTATTAAGAGACTCCACTAGTCGAAGGATAACTAAACCAGAACTGAAGAGGTCAGGATTTTATGGGTTGAAGCTACAAGCTCGAGGTCCCCAAACTTAAAATACTTAAAATTACTATACAATTTACACAACATTTGTAATCTTGGATATCCTAAAATAAAAAAATGCATCTTTTCTCACAAAAGCATGTTAAGTTTGTGCACTTAGTTACTCTCACCTTCATTAATCAACCTTTGGTTAAACCCCAGATTTCCACTAAACCTAGTGGCTTTTATCAGTTCTTTTTTGGCTGCTCTTGTTAGGGATCACCACAGCAGATCACCCTATTTGAATGGTTACTGGGTTTACTCCCAGTTTTATGCCCTTCCCAATAAAACCCTCCCTATTTATCCGAGTCCGGGACCGTCACTGAGATTTTCCGTAAACATACCACCCAACCTTCACGTTGTGATCCCCACCCAGGATTTGAACTTAGGCCCTCAGTCCTTACCACTTCCAGCATCTGGTTCTACCCACTGAGCCACCAGGGTCGGCTTAAGTGCCACCTAATATTGCCACCAACACCAGAGTAAGCTGAGTCCAATTACAGACAGTACTGGGTCCTTTTGTCCTACCTGCACATGGCATGCTGTTCAGAGTCCTGTTTCCAATTAAACACTGGAAAGAGAAATAACAGGAATGCAAACTTTCCATGGTTTAAAGCACAATAAAAGAAGAAATTAATGACTGTTATAAGTGGGGAATTAATAAACTACCATAAATAAAGCAGACATACTGTTAATTAGACGAGTTTTGTTACCATTTAGTTCAAAGGACTGAACTATGTGTGTTCCATTTGCAAATATAATTTTGACAGATGAACTGCAGTGATTTGCAATGTAAGCATTCTCCTGCAAAAAAGCACATGGGCTGCAGCTGAATACACACAGCCATTACTGGAAATACCAGAGGGAAGGGCAAGTCAATTGATTACCTTAAAAATTAAGAACTAAAATTTTACAAATCATTTACAGTCCTCTAGTTAGTAATTAGCCATGATGGTATGTAAACCGTATGTAAAAGATCAAAAATCGCAACAAAATCAGTATTAAGCATGACGAGTTCCAAAACTACTGCCTCTTCACTACAGTCAATACTTTCACTATTTACTTACTTTACTTACTATGAGAGATTACACAAGCATAGATTATTATAGAACGCATATGTTAAAGTGATTTATGGATATGTCAAATTACACCGTAATTCTTAATCATTGAACATTTTATAATAATTCTCTTGTACATTCTGCACTTCAGTATGAACAGTGATCTCCAGTGAAGGCCACAATGAACGTTAACAACCACGATTAACAAATAGAACGTATAAGTATTAGAGGACAGAATTTACATTTTTTTAAAAATCTGCATTTCTAAGTGGGCAAACTGTAGACCAGAGTTTTGAGAATTACTAAAGATTTTGTACTATGAGAGATGTTACACAAGCAAGGATTATTATAGGGTGCACAATGTAATCTGATTTATGAAATATTCCAAATTACACTACAACTGGTAATGTTTCTATATTATAAAACAGTTCGTTAGGATTTTTTAATATGATTGATCTCACTGTGATACCGTGATAATTTTCATAAATATCAGCACAGCCTTTTCAAACCAAAATGATATCACTCCAGTATTCAATACAATAATCCTAATAAATAACTCAGTTCTATAATTGAATTCCTGATTCATTTTAGCTTTAGCTCTTTTTCCTTTAATTTTAACTTATTTGCACCTTGTATTTCAAACTAATGTTACTGTCTTTAATGAGGATTGTGAACGGTTACTGTTGCATAGCAACAAAGTTATTGTGGACCTACATTTTAGGCAGAAGGAACCATCGGTATTAAAGTCTAATCAGCATAAAATTCAGGGCTTCTTCAATCCATTTTGTTTTTGTAAAAAAAATGTTTTCTTGTATGAAAGCAAGAGAACACAAAGTCGTATGTTATTGTAAATAACATCACAGTTATGATGATCTAAATCTGAATTTTACAATAAATCTTTTTTATATTCTACACTTATAATAAACATAGAGTTTAAGCTGATTGTTATATCACTGACAAATTTCCCAAGTCATTGCAATTACTCATTCTATAATAACAGTTTACTGTATATTTTAATAACAATTAGAGTACCTGATCAAAAAATAAATAAAAAAATAAAACATATTACTAAGGTCCAAAATTCTATATTCTACAAGGATATCTATTCAACATTCCATACTTGAAATAATGTTGGTTAATGCTCATTTTATAAATGAAAAAAATTAGAATTTTGTAACTGTACAGTACTCTATTCTACATTCTGTATTTTAATAATGATGGTTACCATTTCCCCCTCAATTTTAAGATCTTACAGTAATTCTCACATTACACACTTTAATAACCGTATGTTTAATGTGGACTGAATATTTAGTATTAAAGATGGCTAAGATATAAAGTCCTGCTGTATTATAGAGAGAGGGGATGGGAGGGAGAGATCTATAACACCTGGGAGATAATGGATTTTGGAGAGTGAGATGAAGGCGAATGAGATGCTGGTTCATCCAAGGACATGCAGATAGAAAAAAAAACCCAACGTGTTTTATGCTGCTATTCCTAATGGCTGCTTGATTAGAGTAAGTACGGTCTCTAACAGAACACATAACACGGACAGGACAACGTAATACAGATCCAAATACAGACTTAAACTGCAGTATACAAATGCTGCAGTGTTTCCTAAATCAATAACCAAAAACTTCTTCCTCAAGTGCACTACTAAAAAAAATAAGATAACCATTTTATGAAAATTACTTGCAATTATTTTCCCAAAACGAGTATGGCCCTTAGTGATTTTTAGTCCCTGGCTGTAAAACCCCATTTCACCAGTGATGTTCTATGGCTAAGCCTTTTAATACGAGGCATCTGGGTTTGTTCAATATTTGCTTTTAAGTGTAAAAAACAAAATTAGCATAATTTAAAAAAAAACACCCACACTGAAGCCTCTTTGGTTCAAGTGTTTATCTACCATTTCGCTCATAACACCACAATGCAAAAAAAATTCTACAACACAAACAAACAAAGAAGCTATGTAAATCGTGTTCTAATAAATTGGGTTGTAACAATTCAAGTCCATGTCCATGTCCATGTCTACAGGGACGTCTCTAATTGGTGGATTTTGCTTTGGGACTGCATTTTAAAAACCTTAAATCTAAATGAAACTTAAATGACAGGAGGATGGATATATCATAGGGTTGGGTGATATGGTTAAAAAAATTATATATTTCAAGACATTTTCACAAAACAGGATATTTATCAGGATACGTATGATCACAGACAAAAGGCATCAGTAGCAACAGGTTTTTAAAAACTACACTTCAAATAATATTCCATACTTAATAAACAGGACTAATTAGACTCTTTATAATGAAACATGCAGTTGGTCAGTGTTTATTAAACACTAATGATATCCTTGATATGCTGAAAAAATATCATCTATCACAATATCAAACTTTATCACGATACGATAAAATGTTACACACCGCTAATACATCATCATTTCTAATGTAATTTAATCTTAAAAGGTTTAAACATTAACAACACTTAGCTGTATTCTTCTTCTGGTTGTAGGATATCCGCATATATATAGATTGGTTTATTGTCCTTTATTAATGGAGACGGACCACAACACTGGCTAGATACGTCACTATTGGACCACACTTAGAAGAGCAAAGAAAAAAAACAGACACAGCAACCTGCTGTAAATCTTCTAGCATCCAAATCCTGCTCAAATACATACATTCATAGATGTACAAATAGAAGCTTTAAAAGAGAGGATTTCCATATTACTATTAAGTGAACATTTAACCAACACAATGTAAATCCAAGTAAATCAGACTTCACGTGGAGGCCCCACACAATACTGAGCCTCATTTGGACTTGTTT
>JAVSBU010248500.1:0-11749 GCA_033118015.1 Loricariichthys derbyi | reverse complement strand
ACACACACACACACACACACACACACACACACACACACACACACACACACACACGTCAGGGGACTGAGGAGTTTCATGCCCTAGTTTTCCTCTCTCTTTCTCTCTCTCTCTCTCTCCACCATCCAGTCAGAGCCAAAGCAGGGACGGTTTATAGTCTATTGGCTCGATGACTGTCCTCAGGCAACACACACATGCACAGGGACAGTCCACATGGTGCACACTGCAGCATTAATCAGCATTATCACACCCACACAGAGGAGAAGAGAGGAGAGACGAAACTGGGAGACAAGAGGAGACCTGAGAGGAGAAGAGAGGAAGAAAACACAAAAGAACAACGAAGCAGAGATGGAGGACAGACCAAAGAAATAATCATAAGAAAAGAGAGGAGAAAACATGAAGGCATAGGAAAAATGGAAAAATAAAGGAAGAGGAAATGTGACAAGAGGTTTTAGATGTTTCCGACTTGCTGGGGGCTTTTGAGCGAGATATCTTGCTGCCCAATTTTGTCTGTTTATGTTCCTGTGTTTGGGTTCCGCCTTGGAGCTGAGATCGTGGTAAGAGGAGTAGGGATGCAGGAAAACATTATAATATTCATATGGTATGAGAAAAGAAGACAAATTGTGGAAAAAAGGAGAAAAATAATTAAGGGAAGCAGATCAAAATAGCTGATAAAAAAAGAAACAAGAAGATAAAAGAGAAGATGAGAACCTTAGAAACATAGCAGAGGTGAAAGGAGAAAATAAGAGAGGTAAATGCAAATAAAATGTGAGACATAAAGAAACAAAAAGAGTGGTGATGGTCAATAATAAAATAAATAGTAAAGAAGAGAATATGATCTCCCTAAAAGCAAAAGAAAGAAAAAAAACCCCACAATCATGAAGAGAAGAGGAACAAAAAGAAGAGAAATTTAGTAATTAAGAGGGATGAGAAGATAATAAAAAAAAGAGAAGAAGCATTAAGAGAGACAAAAATATAGACAAGAACATGAGGGAAAAGAGTGGGAAACAAAATAAGTAAATAATGAACAACAGATTGAAGAAGAAAAGAAGAGAAAGAAAGAGCCTACAAGCGAAGAGAGAAGGGGAAATGACAGGAAAGGAAAGAAAATCAAAGGAAGAGAAGAAACAATAAAAAGAAAAAGAGAGAACAACAAATAAGAAATGAAGGACAAAAGAGAAAAAAGGCAAAATTGAATCCAATATTTTAAACAAAAGGAATACAGAGAGAAATTGAGAGAAAATAGAAAAAAAAGTGTGAGAGCAGAACGATAAGATGAGACAGATAAGAGGAGACGAAAAAGAGAGTAGAAAAAATGAAGAAGAGAATTTAGGAGAAGAGACAAGAAGACATATGGGGGAAAACTGAAAAAAGGAAAAAGTTGTGAAAAAGCAAAGTTAAGTGACAAAAAGAGGAGAGGACATGAGAGAAGAGACACTGTGAATAGATTTAAGTAAATAGAAGGGAAAAGAAGAAAACCTAAGGGGAAATGCATGATAATTTATTACAGGTAGAGAAAAGTGCAGCAAAAATAAGAAAGATGAAGGAAAAATATGTCAAGGGAAGAAGAAGAGCAACAAAGGAGAAATTTGAGTTGATAAGACGAGAAACAAAGAAAAGAGGAGAAAATAAGAAGTTTTGTATATTTTAAATGTTGAATAGAAGGGAGAGGAGAAATTTAATGAACACGAGGGATGAAAAGATTAAAAAGAAACAAAAAAACAAAAACAGAATAAAAAATAGAAACAAGAAGAGACCAGAAAATAAAAGAAAGACAAGATAGAAGAGACAAAGGAAAATGGCATAAATAAAAGGTGAATAAGAGATGGAGAAATGGAGATAAAAAATATATGAAGAACCTACAAGTGAAGAGGGAAGGATAAGGAAAATCAAACGAAAATGCAAGAAGGGACAGAAGAGAAAAGAATTGAAAAGAAGAGAAATAAAAAATGAACAACAGAAGAAAAGCAGAGACAGAAAGAGTCTACACACCAAGAGAGAAGGGGAAATGACAGGAAAGGAAAGAAAATCAAAGGAAGAGAACAAACAAAAAAGGAAAAGAAGAGAACAACAAATAAGAAATAAAAGACAAAAGAGAAAAAAAGCAAGAATTGAATCTAATATGTTAGACAAAAGCAATACAGGGAGAAAATGAGAGAAAAGTATGGAAAATAAATTGTAAGATGAGAGAGATAAGATGAGAGAAAAGAGAGTACAAAAAAGAAGAAAAATGTAGACATGCAGGGGAAAAGTAAAAAAGGAAAAGTTGAGAAAAAAAAGAAGTTAAGAAGTGACAAAAAGAGGAGAGGAAATAAAGAAAAAGTTTGGAGAAGAGAACTTTAGTGAATAGGAGGGATCAAAAGATAAGAAATAAAAACAGAAAAAAGAACAGAAACAAGAAGAAACAAGAAAATATAAGAAAAACAATATAGAAGAGACAAAGTAAAATGGCAAAAAGAAAATATGAATGAGAGACTGGAGAAAAAAAGAGACAAAGAAGGGAGAGAGAAGGAGTGACGAGAGAAGGAGAAGAAAAATCAAAAGAAGACAAGAATCAAAAATGGGAGATGGGACAGAAGAGAAAATAATTGAAAAGAAAAGAAGGTTGCTTGGCAAAATGAGAAAAAATATGAAGGATAAGTTGTGAGAATAGAAGAGAAATGAATAATCAAGAAAAGAGGAGACATAAGGATTTGAGAAAAGAACGACAATGGAGAGACAGAAGGACAAAAGTAGATAAGAGAATAGAAAATGAGAAGAGAAAAACAATGAAGAAAAGACAAGAAGAGAAAGAGAGATAAGGTTTAAAAAAGGACAAAGGGGAAAAGTTGCAGAAAAAAGAGTTAAGAAGAAACGAAGCAAAAAGTACAAAGATCAGCAAGGAAAAACAGAAGAGAAAAAAAACAACAACAAGTTTGAGTCGATTAGAAGAGGAGAAGAAAACAAGAGAAAATGAGGTTTTGTTGATTTTCCAGATCAGTTCTGATTAGCAGCACCAGGAAACGTCAACATTATTTAAAATCGGTGGTTGAATACGAGGGTTCAAATACTTTTTCCAAGTCTGCGCTGAGTGTTTAATTAACATGTTTATGGTGTGTGTGTGTGTGTGTGTGTGTGTGTGTGTGTGTGTGTTTACGATGGGGACAAAGCTGCTAGTTTATTAGTCATAGCTAATAAACCAGCGATTCCGAGTAAATAAGTCCTTCATTATTATTTATAATAAAAGCTGTGCGTACTGGGCACAGCTGGCATCCTCGGCACCAACGTTTCCCAGCTCGTACCCGCTCCCTCCCTCCTCCAGTATGGCTAATTGGGAGCTATTAGTCTCCACTACTGCAAATGACGCGTCTTATTAAATAGAGAATTCCAAATGAGGCGCGTTAAATCAGAAAGTTCTCGGCTTTTAATGAAGCTCATTTATATGGAAATTGGGCGTGATCCCTGCGATTCGGAGCCAGATTTATGCTCACTGGGTGCAGCCGGGGAACTTCACATGCACAAAAAGTTATAAAAGTGCCTCCCTCAGACCTGCTTAGTGCGGTTAGGTTTGTGGAACACACTCGGCTAGTTTTGTGTTATTTAAATGCTGGATAACTATGTGAGATCCTTTAAGCAGTTCAGCTTTTCCTGCTCGAGAGTTCTACAGACTGAAATGTCGTTAAGAAGTTAATGCATAGGGCAAGAAAACTGCTAAATAAAGAACACCTCGCTAACTATTAAGTATGGGGGTGGATGTGTTGTACTTTAAAGTTCATACATCTGAAGTATCAGGATTAAATATACAAAAAACGTGTGTGTAGATGCACCCAGAAAACGTATTGAAATCCAATTTGAGTCCACTTCAGGAGGACCTTAGAGACTTTTGCTTTGAGATTAGAAAAGTGTAAATGCAGCCGCCTGTCCAAAACACTTCTGCAAAATCCAGTACTGTCCAGTCAGACACAACTCACACCATATATGGAAGATTTTTGCATGAGGGGACCCATAAAGCTTCCTAAATCCTGAAAAGTTTCATAAACACGTAACCATCAAGCATTATTTCCTACAAATGTCATTACAAGAACAGAAAGTGCATCAAAAGCATAAAATCGGGGTGAGGTGGACCCAGAATTATTATTATCATTACAATGTTTTCAAGTTTAATAATAAAAACAGATAGGATGGATGCTTTTGGATTTATTCAGGTAACTTTATCTGGTTAATCTGATTAAGTTTGACAGAAGAAAAGAAACAGAATCATCACCATCGTTTGCTTCCAAAAGTTACAATGCCATAGTTTGACTCTAATACAATAATAATTTGTCATAATTTTAGGTTATATATTATTTAATGCTATATTTTACAAAATACATGATGTAATAATACTATATTAATACACTATTATTTATTAATATATATCCTGCATAATGAATGATAATGAATGGCAAGTGATTTATAAACTAATTTCGTTTTTTTCCATTTTCTTCTTTTTATTCTTGTATGATGAATAAAATCATAACGCAGACTGGGTCTTGGGCCACTCCGGGTCTCGGTTTTGACTTGAACATTAATCGGGGTTAAAGAACTTTGTGATGAGTGTATTTAACTTCCTTGTAATTAATGCCTTTATTAAGCACACAAAGTGTAATGTATGGAAATTTCTTGCAATTAGTGCAGCTTTTCACTGCGTAGGCTGAACCACACCAAGGGACTCATTTATAAAACTCTGAGTTGATTCTGGAATGAAAGTGTGTACATGAACATAAACTATGTTCATGTTTATGTATCTCTCTCCCCACCCCCAGAAAAAAATTTCAAATTATTAAAACCTTGCACACCTAACTGGTTTCCCTTAAATTAATATCTAATCATCTTCAAAATATGGGCGGGTGAATAAGCCTCGTGTTCCACCTCCTTACTGCACATATAATAATGGTACATGCAAATTAGGTCATGAATATTTAAATACCCAGCATCCCATTTGTTGTTGAGCAGGATAGTGGTGATAATGGAGAAACGAAAGGCAAAGAAGCGAAATTTTGCCGAATGTGAGGATCTTGTTTCAGAGATCGAGGCGATGAAAAATGTGTCATTTGGTGGCCTCTGTAGTGTAAGCTCTAGTTTGTTGAGTAGAAAACACGTTGCTGCTGCAGTCAAACGTTTATTTCAAAAGCAGCACTGTTGCAGAAGTTTGAAAAAATTATCAGACCTAAAAGTCGATGCAAAGAAACAAATTACTTTGTTCATTTAGCTGCAATTTTATTTTAGCACATGGAATCACCAATTCCTGGTTGCTCCCTCTCTTTCTCTGTGCTGGACCAAATCTGTATGATGTTATGCATTGGTACGATTGGTTAACTGATTAGATGATGAATGAGCAGACGTTCCTAATGAAGTGCTCAGTGAGTTTAGACGTGAAACACCTTTAAATATCAAGCTGATTTTCCACAGTCAGGGAAAGAACCTGAATCAAATGAGGTTGGATATTAAAAGAGGGAAAATATTCAAAATGTCAAACCCAACCATAAACTAGTCAATGGATGATGAACCCCGTTTTAAAGCACCTTAACCAAGTGTACCAATGTACAGCCAAAGATAAAACGGAGCTCCATAGCCGAGTGAGGCTGTGTTGGCACTTCTGGATGTTTTTATCTTTTTGGAGTGCTGCTGTATAAAAGGCTGCCACATCTGATAAACCTGGACATGAAACCAGGTGGTCGCTTCATTTACCAGCTCAGAGTAAAATCCACCAAAAAGCCACCATTTTAAACAGCTGAAAACGAAAGCCAAGTTTGCTTTGTTTGGGCTGGGACTGTCAGGCTGGACTTTCTCTATTCTAGACCACAGATTGCAGATCATTCTGTGTGATCCACTGATATTCTCAAGTGAGATATAATCTCTCCAGAGGGTGCTGGGTCTGCATTGCGGTCTTCTTTCAGCTCAAGTGGGACTGGGAAGCATCCTTCTATAAAGCTTTAAAACTAAAGGAGCAACGGCTTTACTCTGAAGCTCCCTGCTTAGGAACCTCATTTCTGCCTTATACCCACAACCACTGACCAATCTTTCAGTCACTACCCAAAGCTGAGGACCATAGGTGAGCATAGGAACATAGACTGACTGGTAAACTGGTTTGTTTGTTTTTATTCATGTTTCTTGAACAATATGATAGTTATTGATATCTCAGATGAACACTGATTACAGATCTCCTAACTATCCTCTCCAGAGATGATGAAATGCTTCCACATTTCCACTGTGCAACTGAACCAGCCCTGCACTGCTCTGATCTCATACTCCAGTGTACTGATCCATATCACCTATCCCACATTTAATTACACCCTCTGTTATTTAAATCTTCTGTCTGAACTGGTTAAGTCCAAGACTTTGTTCTCTAATCCCTGCTTGTTTGCTATCTGTGTTCCTCTCTCTGCCACATCCTGTTTCTATCGCCAGAACTGGTTCCAAAGTTTCAAGAAGCAGATAAAATAAAACAGATTTTCAATTCCACTTATCAATTCCTACTAATGCATTCAAACTCACAGCTATGATCAGTGCAAAAGGATTAATCTGTAATAAAGAGGCACCAATCTTTAGGACCATCCATACTTCATCAAGTAATTTTGTGTCATTGGAAGATGAACAATCAAAAACACTCAGAAATTTTTTAGAGAAAACCAAAACGCAAAATGTACTATGTGGGGAAAATTAATCTGTTCTAAAAAAAGCTCCGACATCGAAAAACATCTAAGGATGATACTGATCTTACAACCTGAACTTCTCTCACTTTTTACTGATCATAAATAATCTCTACTGCTGAAATGCTGAACCTGTGATCCCAAAAGAAAAGGAATCATTTTGATATTAAGCTTTTTTTTTCTATTTAAACCTATATTAAGTAAACGCTTAATGCAATAATAATTACTTTCCATTTAGCTCACAGATTCATCATTTCAGCAGTAGAGGTTATTTATGATCAGCAGAAATGGAGAGATGTTTGGTTTTCCTAATCATAGGTCATTGTTTTAATACAATAATCCATGTTAAGCTTGGTTTATGTGTTTTAGACTCTCTCAGCATTAGCCAGGCATCAGAAAGCTCTCAAAAGATTTTCTTCATATCTAAACATTTGACACATTTTTTGGATTTGAAACTTGCAATCAATAAAATGCTAATGAGATTTAACCCTACTTTAACATTTTTACTGTGCTGTTTTAAAGCATTTTTAGAGGCTAAAATATCTGCGTCTCTACACTGAGTTCACGTTTTCATCAGAAAAGAAGCCGTTCACGCGGTGGGAGAACATGCCAAAGTGGAGGAAAATGAAGAGCCCTAACAGACAGGTAAATAAAAATAAAGTGATGTACAAATGAAGCAACATCTTAGACAGGTGGCACAAGTGGATAATGCTGTCGCCGCACAGCTCAGGGGATCCCAGGTTCAATACCAAGCTTGGACTAATCCTGCGTAGAGTTTGCATGTTCTCCCTGTGTCTGCACTTTACTCCAGGTGCTCCAGTTTCCTCCCACATTCCAAATACATGTGTTAGGTTAAGTGGCTGCTCGAAATTGACCCAGTGCGAATGTAACTGACTAGTGACGTGATTATGGACCTGTTATGGTTTAAAGCACTATACACACACTCATGCTGATACACTTTAAACATGTCAGCTGACCGAACTTTTAAACCTTTTTTTAGAGCAACCAATTAACCTAACGACCTGCAGAAGTCCACCTGGAAGAAACTAATGATTAAATTTGTGACAGAAATGCACAATACCTGCAAGTTTATCTGGAGGAATAAGCCTCGGAAACCTCATGTCAACTGTGAAGCATGGTGGAGGACCAGCATGGTTTGGAGCTTCCCTGCTGCTGGAACATGGGTCAGGGGGTTCTGACGCTTTTCCTGTGGAGATCCACGAGATTGTCACAGGTCTGAGCAAAGGTCACTGTTGCAGTGTCAGGAGGTGATCCCCTGACCACCGTAACCTCCCTCAGGCACAGCTGATTGTTTCTGCACCAAGAAATATTAATTCCATTGATTCAGTTTCTATACCTTCTTAATCCCATTCAGGGTCATGGGACGCCAAGGTGTATCTGGCAGCACAGGGTACATGGAAGGACAATAAAGTACCCAGAGAAAATGAAAAGAACATGCTAAATCCACACAGGCATTGGCCAGGCCTTTGAAGCCTTATTTTCTTGTTCTATTCTGGTTGGACTTTACCTGGAGGGCACAGGTGAATGTGTACCCTCAGCCTGCAGCTGTGCCACCTGGGCACCAATAACGCTCTGTAAATACGTCTACACACATGTAATGCTTCATATAGTTAGAAGCAGGATGCTGTAGAACACAGATGGAATGTGAAGTTTGGCACGTTCTCCCCACCCATGTGGGTCCCAGACGTAGAGGTTCACTGGTTACTAGGTCTAACCTGTGAGAGAGGTAAGGCCTAATGAGTGATGCCCTCTGGAGTCCTGCCTTGTGCCCGGTGGCTAGGCTTGGCACCTGCTTATAGTGCAGATTAATACATAATTAATACATAATACATACTGCAGATTAATACATGTCTGATTGGTTAAAAGACGAGCTCATGGTGAGTGATGACAATTCATAACTGGATCTTTTACTTTAAATCACTACTAACCCCTTATTTTTTGGGTAAAACCTGAACTCGAGCCTGCTTTTACCTCGCCTAACCCTGGTTGATTGGTCTGTTCCTCTCTGACAGCACAAATGATTTATTAATGCACCAGCCCCAGGCAGAGAGTCAGCACTTTAACTGGTTCAGTGACGCCATCTCGTGGATCGGAGCTGCACTGCAACCTGCTCACTTTTAAACTAAGCTCTTAAGATCAGCAGGCACGAAGTCCCAACCTGTATGTTTTGCATGTTCTCCCCGTACATGCGTGAATTTTCTCTCATGTTCCTAAGACAGACGTTAGGTCAACTGGCACTTCTAAAGTGTTCCAATGTGTGTTTGTGCGTGTGGGTGTACATATGGCCTAAATGATATGATCAAGAGCACCTGCTCTAGAAGAACACATGGCACAAATTTAAGCGTTTCAGTACATTGTCGGCCTGACAGGGGTCGCTGTTGCTTTGCCAGGGGATGATCCAAGTGACACCTAACATTGAAAGTAAGCACCATTGAGACTTGAACTCAGGGCCTCATGGATGGAGGGCTAGCAAACTTCCTCTGGACCAAATGGTCATCTGATTTTTTGGTGTTTTTTTCCAGCATGCTTTAAAAAGGCTGAACTAAACTCAGTGTATTAGATTTGAGTGGCACAATGACTAAGTGGGTGGCACTGTCGCCTCACAATAAAAAATATCCTGGGTTCAAAGGTGGTTTTCATGTTTGCTCTGATTTTCTCAGTCCAAAGAGGTGTTCCTGCCTTGTGCCCCATGAGGCCAGCTAGGCACAGACTGTCCAAGATTAAGCAAATAAGAAAGTGACTGACAATGTATTTGATGTGTAGAAACTGAATTAATCGATACAAACCAACATGTTTATTATTTCACCCTGTGAAATTTTTTGTCCTTCCATGTACCCTGTGCTGCCAGATACACCTTAGCATCCCATGACCCTGAATTGGATTAAGAAGGTATAGAAACTGAATCAATGGAATTAATATTTCTTGGTGCAGAAACAATCAGCTGTGCCTGAGGGAGGTTACGGTGGTCAGGGGATCACCTCCTGACACTGCAACAGTGACCTTTGCTCAGACCTGTTACAATCTCGTGGATCTCCACAGGAAAAGCGTCAGAACCCCCTGACCCATGTTCCAGCAGCAGGGAAGCTCCAAGCCATGCTGGTCCTCCACCATGCTTCACAGTTGACATGAGGTTTCCGAAGCTTATTCCTCCAGATATACTTGAAGCTATTGTGCATTTCTGACACAAATTTAATCCTTAGTTTCTTCCAGGTGGACTTCTGCAGGTCGTTAGGTTAATTGGTTGCTCTAAAATTGGCCCAGTATGAACGTGTCTGACTGTTATTGTTGATCAATTGAAACCTGAAAAAGCCATTGGTAATGAGGTGACATCAAATAATCAAATTTATAGACCGGGCACCTAGGCCACCATCAGTGATTCGAGTTCCACCAGCACACAGACATGACTGGCTCAGACTCAGGAAGGAAAGACCAGTGCATGGCAACAAGCCACCTAGAGTCCAGTTTAGGAGAAGCAGTTAGAAATCAAATTACAAACAGATGAATTTTAAGATCACACCTTTGTACTTAACAATAGTATGACTAATATTTATTGGTTCTGAGTACAGAACCTCCTCCATGAGAACTATTAGCAAGCTATCATCCAACTTTTGTTATATAAATGCATAACAGAGATAAAGGATGTTCTGGTGTGTATTGTGGTGGCACAGTGATTAATGTAGTGGAATCCTGGCCCAAAGGTTGAGGGTTTGAGTCAGAGCAGTGTAAACAACATTGATCATTAGGTGGTGTTTGTGTTAGTAGCTCAACATGTCGTGTGCAGTGTGTTAGAAGTTCTTAATAATAAATTGTCCAGGAAGAAATCTATTTAATGATGAATTCGTCCAATAAGGAGTGTTTTTGTTATCTCCAGTAGAGTTGAATGTGTTTATAAGTGATACATGTTTGAGTCCTGAGGTCAGGTACTTTCGGTAAGGTAAGGGCACTGCCTGAACTCATTAAATTTAATTTTTATTGATTATATTGAACATTTGATTATTTATTGATTTTATTGAACACTATTATTGATGGGAATTTCCACCGCAACAGATACAACAACAGAATCGAGTGCGATGTTTCGGTTCATGTCCAACTTTTAATCGAAAAATAATCCAACAAACGAACAGAATCACAAGGATTTGCATAAATACAGTACAGAGATTAATAACATATTTCATATAAAAGCAATACATTTCAACATATAGATGAGCGCCTTGAGTAAAAGAAGAGTGCATGTGCAAAAGCCTAGAGAAAAATAATTTCTCTCACGTCTAACTTGTGACTGTTCAGAGAAAGCTTTGGTGCGACAGGTGTGTGGACCTGCTTCAGGGAGCATCTGTATCAAACCATCCAGAGCACCGCTCTTACATCACTTTGAACTTATTTCATTGGGCTAAGAGATGTTCGATCCTGCAATGTACACCGATCAGCCAAAAACAGCTCCTGGGGCCTTTTTTTAAATATAAGGTGTATAGCTAAAAAAGGGGTCCAAAATGTGCGTAAGCAACATCTGAGGCAGAAACTGGGCTTTATAAAGAAACACTTAACAGGAATACATGCGTAACTTTAGGCCAGCTTTGACTCATGAGTACAGCCATAAAAACATTTGGGGTAGAGAGAGCGAACAAGAGAGGGAACGCATTCATTGGTGAGAACCTATGGTAAAATAGAGAATTGCAGCAGAATGTGCAAAGCAATTCATTTCCTTGCCTGAACTTTTAGCTCTAAACATTTTTGCAACTTCTACAACAGTGCTGCTTGTGAAAGAAACATGTTTGGCTCCTGCAGGCCACCAAACAGCATTTTTCATTGCTTCGATCTCTGAAACAAGAACTTTCGGCAAAATTTCACTTCTTTGCCTTTCATTCCTCCATTATCAAAACTGTCCTGCTCAACAATGAATGGGCCGCCCCTTATTTAAATATTCAGGAACTAATTTACCTTTACCATATATGGATTATATGGACAGATAACATGCTCGCTCTCCTGTTCACATTTTGAAGTAATTTATAAAGGGGAAATGCAAGGTTTTATTAATTTGAATTGTTTTGGCTGTATGTCGC
>JAVSBU010248174.1:0-11751 GCA_033118015.1 Loricariichthys derbyi | reverse complement strand
AGAGAGACAGACAGAGAGAGAGAGAGCGAGAGAGAGAGAGAGAGAGAGAGAGAGAGAGGTAATTTCCCTTTAGTCCAGAGACTGGCGCTGTGGTGTAGGGGTAACATACTCAGTGTAGCCACAGCCAAGAGCAGAACATTTATATTAAACTGTTTCAGCTGGGTGGACAAAAATGAAACAGCTTGCATTATCTGAAATACTTAAAAATCAACTCTCTAAAAACCACATCACATTTTGTGACCTGTTCTGGAGGTACATCTCATATCCCTGGTATTTCCAGCCCTATATAACAGTAGTAGTAGCATTTTGAACACCACCTCTGCCATCACAGACTGTGCTTGCTAAAACTGAGTCACCTCTGTCTACCAATTAATACATATGGCAATTTAAGGGTGCTGTGACTAATACCTACCTGAGGGGGCGCAGTGTCCTGAGCAGTCGGAGGACACGCAGCACACCCAGGATCTTGGCCCCGCCAGCCATGGACACCACGATATCAATGAGTGATACGAAAACCAGAAAACCGTCCAGAATATTCCAGCTGCTGCGCAGGTATGCCCGATCTCCCACATACAGACCCATCGACACCACCTGAGAAAGAGAGAGACAGACAGACAAAGAGGAATGGAATCAGGGACGGAATAGAGACAGAGAGAGACAACCAGCAAAACGTGTACAGGTAAAGAGACAGAGGAAGACACAGAGCAAACAGATGGACAGAGAGATAGAGAAGCACAGACAGAAAGACAGACAAAAGAATCGGAGAAAGAAGGAGACAAGAAGAGAAAACAAGCAACCAACAAACAATGGACAGGTAGACAGAGGGAGAGAGACAGAGAAAGATAGTGAGACAGAGACCCACAAAATCAAAGGACAAGATAGACAAGTAGATACAAAAAAAACAGAAAAGAGACA
Organism: Loricariichthys derbyi; assembly: GCA_033118015.1. Classification (NCBI taxonomy): domain Eukaryota; kingdom Metazoa; phylum Chordata; class Actinopteri; order Siluriformes; family Loricariidae; genus Loricariichthys; species Loricariichthys derbyi. The sequence goes on along the minus strand of JAVSBU010248174.1, from coordinate 10,836 downwards.
GACAGACAAAATAGCAATAGAAAGAAATACAGATAGACAGACAGATGGAGAGAGGGGGGAGGGCGAGGGTAGAGAAAATGATGTTATTTCACACATTCTAAGACGCTTTTTCTCATTTTCTTTTTTTTCAGCTTGCTTTTCTTCAGCCAAACAAAACACAAAAGTCGTTTCCCGACAGCACAAAGGCGTCTGCTGTCACAGACGTTAAGGCACAATGCTTTGGAGGTTTGGAGAATACTTACATGTGAAAAAGGAACAGAATGAAAAAGAGACACAAATGAGAGCGAGAACCATGATACCAATGAGACGCGATGCTCTGGTGGTACGAACAGCAGATGCTGAGACACGAGAGCACATAATGGTGTCAGGAAGCCTGCAAGATCGACAACTCTCTCAGCAGAGCAGTGATCAGGTGGATTTTGCTTTCTATTCAGTTTTTTCATGACCTGCTTTTAAGAGCTGACATCACCATGACAACTTCCAACAAAGGAGCAACCAAAGATAAAAAAAAGTCCTGGAGGCTTGACAAAGGAGAAACTTCTTGTAAACCAGTATTATTTAGCAGGTTATATTTGGATTATAATGTGAAATATATTCCTAAATCCTTAAGATAAACATGAGTTAAAATGGTTTACACTTGCAGGGCACAATACTTAATCAAATAATGCCAATTGCATTAGTTTGTTGGCTGAGGTAACCATCTCAGCCATAGTTTCTTGACTCATGTAACCATCTCGGCATTAGTTTGTTGGCTGACGTAACCATCTCAGCCGTAGTTTGTTGGCTTAGGTAACCATCTCAGCCGTAGTTTGTTGGCTTAGGTAACCATCTCAGCCGTAGTTTGTTGGCTGACGTAACCATCTCAGCCGTAGTTTGTTGGCTTAGGTAACCATCTCAGCCGTAGTTTGTTCGCTTAGGTAACCACTTCAGCCGTAATTTGTTGCTTAGGTGACAATCTCAGCATTAGTTTGTTGGCTTAGGTGACCATCTCAGCATTTTTTTTTTGGTTGAGGTAACCATCTCAGCCAAAGTTTGTTGGCTGAGGTAACCATCCCATCCTTAGTTTGTGGCTGAGGTAACCATATCAGCATTAGTTCGCTGGCATATTTAACCATCTCAGCCGTAGTTTCTTGGCTCATGTAACCATCTCAGCATTAGTTTGTTGGCTGACATAACCATCTCAGCCATAATTTGTTGGCTTAGGTAACCATCTCAGCCATAGTTTGTTCGCTTAGGTAACCATCTCAGCATTAGTTTACTGGCTTAGGTAGCCATCTCAGCATTAGTTCACTGGCATAGGTAACCATCTCAGCCATAGTTTCTTGGCTCATGTAACCATCTCAGCCATAGTTTGTTGGCTGATGTAACCATCTCAGCATTAGTTTGTTGGCTTAGGTGACCATTTCAGCATTAGTTTGTAGGCTGAGGTAACCATCTCTGCCATAGTTTGTTGACTTAGGAAATCATTTCAGCCTTAGTTTGTTGGCTGAGGTAACCATCTCAGCCATAGTTTGTTGGTTTAGGAAACCATTTCAGGCTTAGTTTTTTGGCTGAGGTAACCATCTCAGCCATAATTTGTTGGCTTGGGTAACCACCTCAGCCTTAGTTTGTTGGCGTAGATAACCATCTCAGCCGCAAATTCTTGGCTTATGTAACCATCTCAGCATTAGTTTGTTGGCTGAGGTAACCATCCCATCCTTAGTTTGTGGCTGAGGTAACCATATCAGCATTAGTTCGCTGGCATATTTAACCATCTCAGCCGTAGTTTCTTGGCTCATGTAACCATCTCAGCATTAGTTTGTTGGCTGACATAACCATCTCAGCCATAATTTGTTGGCTTAGGTAACCATCTCAGCCATAGTTTGTTCGCTTAGGTAACCATCTCAGCATTAGTTTACTGGCTTAGGTAGCCATCTCAGCATTAGTTCACTGGCATAGGTAACCATCTCAGCCATAGTTTCTTGGCTCATGTAACCATCTCAGCCATAGTTTGTTGGCTGATGTAACCATCTCAGCATTAGTTTGTTGGCTTAGGTGACCATTTCAGCATTAGTTTGTAGGCTGAGGTAACCATCTCTGCCATAGTTTGTTGACTTAGGAAATCATTTCAGCCTTAGTTTGTTGGCTGAGGTAACCATCTCAGCCATAGTTTGTTGGTTTAGGAAACCATTTCAGGCTTAGTTTTTTGGCTGAGGTAACCATCTCAGCCATAATTTGTTGGCTTGGGTAACCACCTCAGCCTTAGTTTGTTGGCGTAGATAACCATCTCAGCCGCAAATTCTTGGCTTATGTAACCATCTCAGCATTAGTTTGTTGGCTGACATAACCATCTCAGCCATAATTTGTTGGCTTAGGTAACAATCTCAGCCATAGTTTGTTGGCTTAGCTGTAGTTTGTTGGCTGAGGTAACCATCCCATCCTTAGTTGTTGGCTTGGGTAACCATCTCAGCATTAGTTCACTGGCATAGTTAGCCATCTCAGCATTAGTTCACTGGCATAGGTAATCATCTCAGCCATACTTTCTTGGCTCATGTAACCATCTCAGCATTAGTTTGTTGACTATTGGTTTTATTTACCATATCTAAAAGCAGAAGCTTTGGTTATTAAGTTCATTCTGAAAATCCCATTTAGGGGTGTTACCTCACTGTCCTCCACTACCTCAGATTTTTGCCATATTCTTTGGAAATGTGAGGGATGTTCAGACTGCCATGTACTCAAACTGATGTTTAGTTTTCCATTTTTAAATATGTTTGCCATGGAATTCATTTTTAAATATACATCTAACTTTTTAAATCTTTGAAAGTTTTGGAATGACAGATGATGCTAGAATTGTCCGTTCCTAAAACTACCAACTCTAGGCCCCCAGATCTGTAAATATGAGTTTTAGCTCTCCAAACATGCAGTGTTCTGAAATGGCAGGTGATTCTGAAGTTAATCTCTGAACCCCAAGCCACTCTGGTCCTCTCTTACCATCGCTTTCTCTCAGACTCTCACTCTCTCGCTATGAACTTGTTAATTACAGACTCTCTTAGGCAACTTAACGAAGCAAGTCGAAGAAACTCAGAACAGAACTGGCACATGATAGAATGTCTGTGAGGAATAAAGGAACTAATTAATACCATCATTTGTTAATTACTCATCTGCAAACGGGTGGAGATTTGAGAAGGAAGCCAGACATGATGAGAAAGAAGAATGGGTATAAAGGTAACAAAGTCTTTAGGTCTCCAAGTTAATGTTTGTTATTAGTATTGTTTTTTTGCTCAGTTTAACAACTTGCAAATATAAAAATACATTATTTACATGAATATGTATTAAATAAATATTATAACTACTAAACATTATATAACTACTAAACATAATAAAATAATGATTAGCTTTCCTCTCCTTGTTATTATATAAAAATGACTTGTACACAATACTTTAGAGGACAGCGATAACAACAAAAGGACCCAGACACAACAAAGCAAAAAAAAATAAAATAAAATAAAAAAATAAAAAAAATAAAAACTTTTCTCAGAAATGTGCCATTATTTGTAAAACTTGCTCTGAGAAGCAGCTCGTCTTTTGATGATTCATGGAGTGTGTCAGCATTGCTAAATTATACATGACTGTAAGCTATAATAAAAGATGTTTAAGGATTGAAACTGACATTACGACGTGAATAAATAATGTTAAGAGTCATAAAGCACAATCTATAAAAAGCAGTGGGTAAAAATACTTTTAGAAAAGCTAAATGACTGCATCAGAACCTCAGCTGGAAGTCCTATTTGCTGATCTATATTGGACAGTGCAGAAAGTGTGTGTTTGTGTTTCAGAGGTCAAGTTTATTTTATATTCTGAGGACCAACTGGCCACGCCCACCACTGGTTAATTCATAAGCATCCAGGTTTTGCAGGAACACTCAGGGATACAATTTGGAAGTTTCGGTAAGCCAAACCTCAGTTAACTCGGCCGCAACCGTGTATGTGTGAACGTAGCATTAGAGATAGGGGTTAGGGATAGGGGTTAAGGTTGCAGATAGGGATTAGGGTTAGCGGTTAGGGTTAGAGATTAACCCCTTAATGTCCTCACCAAAAAAAAAAAAAAAAAAGAATCAATGGAAAAAAATTAAATTTATTTTATTTTTATAATATTTTATTAAATGATTATTAATTATTTATTAAATAAATATTAAGTAAAATAATTTTTCCATTGCATATTTTCTTAGTGAGGACATTAAAGGGTTAAAAATATATAATGACCCAAAAAGTGCTCTACCAAAAAGTTACGTACGACGTTAAAGGGTTAAGTTTAGGAATAGGGGTTAGGCATAGGAGATAGGGTTAGGGTTAGAGATAGGGGTTATGGATATGGGTTAGGGATAGGGTTTAGGGGTTAAGGTTAGAGATAGTGGTTAGGGTTAGGAATAGGCATTAGGGATAAAGATAGGGGGTAGGGGAAGAGTTGGGGTTAAAATTTAGAGATAAGGGTTAGGGATAGGCGTTAGGGATAGGGGATAGGGTTAGGGGTCAAGGTTAGAGATAGGGGTTAGGGTTAGGTCTATAGCATTAATCATTACATCAATAAAAAAATACTAAAAAATAATAGAAAGAAAAATGTGTGCATTTACCTTGACTGTCATCTCAGCTACAAAGATAGCAGTGAAGATGTAGTTAGAGATGCTGAGGAAGACCCGCTCCTCAACGGAAAGAAAAGAAAGTTAGAAGACAACATAATTACCAGCTCTTATATGCTCTATGTCTTTTCCAAAGTTGTAACAACTGTAAAATCACACTGTACGCAGAAAATAGCAGGGTGATGAGACAGCGGTGAAAACGGTAGCATTCTCAGAGGGAAAAAGCCAAATAATATCCAACATTTATTACTGGGGATGAGACGAGAGGTAAATGTCAGCAGGAAAGGCAGACTTTGTGCCTTGAGAGCACATGTCACATTTTTTGCAGTTGGCTAAAGTTCTTGTTTTTAACCAAATGTTTTTTTAGATCATGTTGTCAAGACATTCTGGGATTTCAGGCACATTAGGTTCCATCCACATGTTTTATAAATGTTCTGCACATTTAGAAATTTTCAACAGTAAAAAAACAATCTATTATGGCTGTGTTCTTTACATTTCAGAGACGCCCGGTAGGCCGAGCGACGCCTAATGAGGGCTGAAACGTTTTGTGTGTGTTCATGAGCTGAATTTAATACATTCAACCTCTTTAAGTACATTATAATTTTAAATGTCAAGTTCATATTAAGGTTGAGAATTAAATAATGTCTATGTCCTTGTATTGGGTCTGAGCAGGTGGAACAGAATCATGTGGTTTGGATTGGGAGACGAATCTAGACCTTCATAAATGTGGCCCTTCAAAATTCTATGTGATTCTTCTATACGACCCATAAAATAATTCTAGATAAATGTGTTAACCTGAAGAATTTTAGATCCATATAAAAGGTGGATGGAAAGAGCAAGTGTTATCAGGATAGTGTTCTAGATATCCTCATAATTTGTCATCCATTTGTAGACCTCCAGAGGTTTAGCTCTTGAATATCAGGTGGTTTTAGAAGTTGACATACTAGATGTGTTTTCACAAAATATGGAACCAGATGAACTACTTTATTCTACGATTATCCAGAAGTATTGTTACATATTCTTAAGCATCTTACCAGGCTGCCCTGGTGAATTCTGGGTCTTTCCAGAGCCACAGTGATGCAGTTAAGGAAGATGAAAGCTAAGACTACGTAGTCGAAGAGCTTATGAGCAATGATCTTCTGACAAGTTTGTCTGAATCTAGAGAGAGAGAGCAAAGAAGAGCATTTTATGATGCACTTATGATGAGACCTTATAGATAATCAGAAATTGATTTTATACTGTTTTAATTCTGGTCCTAGCAGAGATATAGACGTATAATGCCAATTTAAGTATCTCGGTCCACTTTCTCAGAAGTCTGCAATGCACCATGCAGTGATGGAGAACTTTGCCTGCTCCCCCCTAGGGTACGATCAATACCCTAATCAAACCTGCCACTAATCAAACACTCTGCACTTCCTTCTGTTCCTCTGCTTTTCCTGTCACCATCCCTTCATAACCCAACCTGCAGACCCTGTCAGTGGTGTGCCAACCTTCACCCACTGCTGGCCCCATAAAGCTGCACCTCCGCCCTCCAAATATATAACGCAGTTTCAAGTCTTGTACTTATGGCCTCGTAAGCCCAGTTTACACATAGATGGTAAGAGCTCCCAGAAGCGTTCCGGAAGAGTTTTTGACTTCTCCGGGCCGTCTTAGGGATCAAACACAATTGATAACGCCGGCGCTAGGGGGTGTGGCTTAGTTCCGGCTTCACCAGGAATCGTGGAAAAAATTATTCAACAAGTTGAATAATTCCGGAAGCGCTCACGGAGAAGACCAGTGATGATGGAGACAATGCGAACAACGGCGTTTGATACTTTTAATCGCCATTTCATCCTTTCCCTTCCTTATAGTGTCGCAGTTTACACCGCCATTATTCAGTGCCCGGCATTGTATCCCTAATTAACGGCGTATAGAGCCCTCACCGGCGTAGCCAACGGAGTTTTAACCAGTGACAGAGGCGATCAAAATGGCGGTGCTAGTGGACAGTACGCAGTTCTATACGTCACCTCCCGGTTAAAACAGCGTTACAAATGGGCAGCAGTACAGTCAGTATAAAAATGCGTTCTCACCTGCGTTTTAACATGCGATTGTAAGAACTGTGAATTAATCTCTGTTGCCTGATGTGTGCCGGATGCTACGGCATCGACACATCGCTTTATTTGGCAGATTTAGCAGCGTGATATGGCGATCAAAATGCTGGCCAATTTGCTCCACCCCTTTCCACCGCAAAAACAACCAGAACCGCGAACTTCGGTCTATGTACTACCCGCCGACTAAACCCTCTATGTGTAAACAGGGCCTTACCTCTGTATGGTCTGAATCCCAAACTACCCTGATTAACCCTGATTAACTACCTAAATGAGTTTTTGGATCCCGACATCTTCTAGATTCAACTCGTCACCTAATGAGGCCTCTGTGTTGTGATTTTTTTCGAGCCCTTCATTTTTTTTAAAGCTGATTCCTATGAACCACATGTGACTTCTCATCATAAACTTTTCAGGACTTACTTGTTTTCGGGGGAAAACAAGTAGACGGACCAGTCTTCCCTGGTCTCACACCAGTCTGGACGATAAACCTCGATCATCTTCTGGATCCGAAAGCACAGGCTCTTTAACAGGAACACAATGGGAACAAGTCAGGAAAGGACATGGTACAAAACAATCATTCGTTGCTTCTGCGGCCATTTATAGGGTATTGTATTCTGCTGTGCAAAGGCTAACCGCAGTAACTACGTTTTTGGTCGAAATTGAGTTATGACTAAAAATTAGCTCCTTGATATCTGTTTTATCTTGTGACAAAGTTTCAGAGATCAGTTTTGCTTTGTTTGTTTGTGCAATAACACTCATAATACCTATAACCAATTTGGCTGGCTGATTAAAAAACTTTAAAGCCTTTTTTCTCGGTTTTACATGTTGCGTAGTTACTGCACTTAGGCTTTGTAGGGCGGTATTGTTCTACAAAGCTGAGCTTGTCCTAGAAGCAGACATACTGTAGGGATATTCTTACAATATACTAAGTAAATAATAAAAATTTAAAAAGGGAAATCCAATGGCGCCAAAGCCATTTCTGGAATTCTGGAAAGCCATGCTAAGAAGTCTCTAGACTCTCAAACCTTAATTCCTTAAAAAAAAACTAGCAAAAAATCTGCATTTCAGGTGTCACATGGGACAGTCCTGGTCTGTTTGTGACCTGGGACCAAGTATAGATCAGCAGCAGAACACTGGTTCAGAACATTGGTTCACCATGCTGAGTCACCCCAACTGGTATCCTACCTCTGGCAAGTTGTTCTTGAGGTCATTGGCTTTAGCCGTGATTTTCAGGATTTTGGCCTGGCAAGGATTTGTGTGGGAGTCTTTGATTAAAAAAATATCATATGTGATCTGATTAGAACCTGGTATATTTCTTCTCCATTCTCCACTCCATTTCTTGGCATATTCAAAATGTGCTGGCTTTTAAATGCATGTCTCAGGCATTTGATATTTTCAGGCTTTTCCTTTGTTGGTCTAAAACACAGTCTAACAATTTTTCATAAACACAACATTACACCATATACATTACCATTGACAAATATATGCACATTAAGATCAATAACGATTATATACAGTCTGTCTTCTACAGCTCTGTTCTATTTAGAGAGGTTTCAACCTTTCTTAAGATTCACCAGTAAAAACATTTTGTTTTCCTCATTTAGCATGTGACTGTTATTATTATCCTGGCATTTAGTTTATGTGGGTGGTTCCCGATTTTCTATATTAAGACAAATCTGCAGAGACTACAAATGAATCGCAGATAGGACCATGACAACCTGGAACTACTCTGTGTTAATTCAAATCTCCATTTGTATCCCATATAATGAGATTTATTAAAGATTACGGCTCAGTTTCAGACGTCACTCATTAGATGTACTTTCATAAACAATGCTTTAATCTGCATTTGAAATCTCCAGATTTTTTGTACAATGCACATTTGGGGGCCTGAAAGTTCTTACCATGAAAATAAATACTACTATTACTACTACTAATAATAATTCTGAAAATAAAAAAGCTCTTATAAAACTATATAAGAATTCTGAATTCTATAACTCCCTGACAAAGAACCACATATTTTTAGATAATGCTGCTGGGGTTTGTTAATTGATTTTGGTTGTATTTTGAGTGTTATTTAGTTAAATAAACAGTATACCGACAAAGCACAGTACTAAAGAGGCGGTAGGGATACTAAGAAGGGTGTAAGCATCTATTTCAGACACATTCACATCTTTAGCCACATCTCTTCGATAAATCTTCAAAAATAAGCCGTGCAGGAAAATCTCAGAAAACGTTCAGAATAAGGAATTTATTAAGATGTTTAAAAGAGCATAACCCCACTGAATATGTGGAATTTGACAAAACTACGTAATGCCAAGAGGTTAAAGCGAAATTGACCACTGCCTACCCCTGAATACTAAAAATCACTGTAGTTCCCTTGGTTGAACCTGCATGGTAAATGACTCACGTAGTCAGTCTCCTCATCGAGGTGTGGTTTGTCCTTGCGAGCGTTGAGCTGTGGATACACCTCGCTGAGAATTGCCGCCTGACGCGATGGCGCTTTCCCGTTACAGTCGTGGTGCTGCTCTCCACACACACTCTTTTTCCTGATCAGAAGAGGGCGCTGAAGAGGGGGGCCAGGAAGCTGGAGTCGTTCAGGGAGCTCGAGAGACAGGGCACGGCGATCTCTCCGAAGGGCGTACCGTCGGGACAGGAGAGGGGGGTGGTGGGATAGTGGAGGACGTGGGGCTAGGAGGGACTCCCGCTCGGCCGGGTGGGAGTGGGGACCTCGCACTCGCAGGCTTCCTCCTACAGTCAAGCCAAGAGTGGTACGACCTACGCTGTTCCAGCTCGAGCGGCGACTCCATGCCGACTGGTGATGCGGTCGCCCCCAGTGGCGGAACAGGGAACTGCGTCCATGACGCTGTATCAAGGACAAACAGGATCTCGATTTAGGTTGAGGATGCACCTGATTGGAATATGTTCTTATTTTTATACAATACAAGAATCACTCAAAAGTACAATCAAAAGCTAAGAGTCCCAGCTGCCCCATTTAGTAAAAACACTTAGCAAACCAGAAGTACAAGGTCTGACAGACTACCCAGCAGATAACGATCACTCAAGCTGACTGGGTTTAGGATAGGTCCCCACAACAAAAGGCCATCTGCCTTAAAACTCACCTCATCACCCATTAACCATTACATGTTTACCATTTCTAAGCACACCTTCTTCCTTTTTGTGAGTCTGATTTGGGTTGGTGTTCATAAAGTCCATCTGTAGGTCCTAATTTTTTTGCCCTTTCACTTGTGATCGAGGATCTGCCACTGGTGAAAGCTATTCATATTGACACATAGTGGCTCCCCTAGCACCATGGATCTTTCTTATCCCTCATTGTGTATGGCTAATCCATCATCCTCTATCGATTAGATCTCCAACCGCTATGCTGTTGTTTATCGGTTATAACATGCTGAAGATTCTCCACAAGGCAGCTCTGTTACACGTCAGCAAGCGCAGTCCTTAAACAATGTGCATGTGACTTTACAGGTCAAATATTCAGCCCCAGCAAAGGCAGGAAACGTTCAATGTGTCTGGAGTTATAGTCCAATAAAAATGTTTTACTACACTTATGTGGTCCAGTAGCAAGGACAGTACAAGTCACGCACCACTTTTAAATGTCCTGCTACTTAAAGTTTATAACAAAAACTGCCACTTTCTTTTAAATAACAAAAAGAGTCAAACGGTTTGCTCTAAATCACTCAGATTCACCCAGATGCTTTTTTAGTGCAACCGCCATTTTTAAATATACCTATACTCTGGTACCGTCACTTTAGCATTTCTAATGGCAGTGTAAATACAAACCAAAAAAACAATTATAAAACTCAGGAAAAAAATATGAGAGCACTGTAAAATAATCAGTATCTCTGGTTTTACCATTTGTTTGAGTAAAATGGAACATTTTTGTTTTATTCTACAAATCTCTGACAAATTCTACATAAAAAAAAATATCTATTTGCAGCAATCACCAGAGCATTTATTAATTGTAAATGACAACTGGGCAGAATAACAAAGAATATGGCATGTTTTCAGACATTTTTTAATAAAGCAAACAATAATATAGATGTCATGACCCGGAGGATTTGAACACAAAAGACCCATATGCAGGATAGTGGGATAACAGAAAAGGTGCTTTAATAA
>JAVSBU010248173.1:0-18973 GCA_033118015.1 Loricariichthys derbyi | reverse complement strand
ACACACACACACACACACACACACACACACACACACACACACACACACACACACACACACACACAGACAGACAGACCATTAATCCAGTAATTAGTGCTAATTAGAGATATTAAGAATGCAGCACTTAGGAGTGTGACCAGAAGGAAAATGTTCTTAATGATCGATGGTGTTTCTACAGGTCATGAGTTTAAATCCCACATTGTTCGTTCTTTTATTCTGCCTTTATAAATTTTAAATGTCACCATCAGTGTTCAGGATAAGGTAACTGTGGGTTAATGCATTAATCTAATTACTCTTCCTGTAATAAAGTAATGTAATTCATTACTGTTTAAATCGTTATGATCACATTATCATTATTTGGGTTATTCATGTTCGTAGGTCTCTTCTGACCCTTCTATTGGCAATTACTTAATTACAGGTGCTTTCCCTTTTTTAAAACCCCTCTCTGTGTGTGCACTTGTCCGTTGCTGGTGCCTTCAGATACGATAACACTCAGTTTGGTTACTACCTCCATACCTTTCCCTTCCTTTTTGTATCTTCACTTGTAGTGTTATCTTAGATTCCTGTGTGTATTTGAACATGTTCAGTTTTAGCGTTATCCATAACCTCCTATGCATGTGTGTATAGTTCTTATTCTACTCTGTTTGCACTAACCCATAACCTTTTAAATAAAACCATTGAATTTGTGACTCTCTGTCTCCATCCGTTCCTGAGTGTATGTTGTTACAAATTCACATGAGAAGACATCAGTTAGATGTTGAACAGCAAGTTTCCATAGCCAATGCATTAGAGATGGGAGAAATGGGCAGGAATAAGGACTTGAGTGATGACAAAGGTCAGACTGCTTTGGCCAAATTAATAGGTCACGCATATCCAAAAGGGTGAGGTGTGGGGTGCCTCCAGTCAGCAGGTCAGAGTTCCTCCTGAAGGTGGTCAGAGGAGGGATAAACCACAAGCTAGAGTGTTGGGTATCTAAAGCTCATCAGTGCTTGAGGGAAACCAAGGCTATATCAGCTAGTTCAGACTGACAAAAGTGAAACTGTGACACATCTTTGTTGCCACTGACCAAACAATGCCCATGGTATACTAACACATATACAAATCAAATAGACTTACAATGGGCAAAGGTGTACTACTCCAGTAAATGCTGTTCTTTTCTACATCATGTGGAAGGTTGAACTAGGGTTACCTGGGAAAGTGATGCCATCAGGATGCAGTATCGGAAAAAGACATTGCTGGTGGTCTTGTTCCTTTTCTTGGTAATCTTACAAGCAGGGTCAATAGCAAAATTTGGTCCAGATTCTTTTTAATCCTAGCCCTAAAATTGTACTTTCTATACTAATCTGTCACACTTTAAAAGGTTGACTTCAGAGATAAGCTGACGTGTATTGCTCGGCATCGCTCCGGTCCCGGAGTTAACTGCAGAGGCATGCGTCATTAGGATTTTAGTGTCGCGGAGGCACGTTTTGAGCTGGTGCGCGCCACCCATTTTGCAGTGCCGCGTGGTGAGTCAACATCCACCTGTTTTGCGTGCAGCATCCACAGTGCCACAGAGAAGTAAGCACCATTGCATTCAGGAAATGCTAGCTCGGCCATTTAGCGCTATTGCATATGGGAATATTTGGCATTGCAGGGTGGATGGACCAATCTCGCTTAATGGGCCCTGAGAGAGATAGGGACAGAAGTACTGCCACTCCTGCGAAGAGGGAAGGTGTTGTAAGGTCAAATGGTCTGAGGTATGGTATAGGGCATAGATGTTAGCATAGGTAAAGTGCGTTTCCCTCTGTGCCGTTCTGCCCCCCTCCAATCCTGTGCCCCTTGTGGTCGTCTGTTCCTTGAGATTCAGTTCATGGACAGATGTCTTGACATTTTTCTTTAGAATTCTCTAATATAATTCAGAATTCATTGTTTCATTAATGATTGAAAGCCATCCTGGCCCAGATGCAGCAAAACAGGCCCAAACCATGACACACTACCACCATGTTTCACAGATGGGATGAGGTTCTTGTGCTATTTTTTTAAACCAAAAATTTCTATTTTGATCTAATCCATCCAGAAAACATTCTTCCAATAACCTTATAGCTTGTCCACATGATCTTTAGCAAACTACAGACGAGCAGCAATGCTCTTTTTGGAGAGCAGTGGCTTTCTTCTTGTAATGCTGCCATGCACACCATTGTTGTTCAGTGTTTTTCTGATGGTGTATTCAAACATTAATCAATGTGAGAGAGGCCTTCATTTGCTTAGAAGTAACCTTGGGGTCCTTTTAGACCTTACCAACTATTACATGCCTTGCTCTTGGAGTGATATTTGTTGGTCAACCACTAATAGGGAGGGTCTTGAATTTCCTCCATTTGTACACAATCTGTCTGACAGTGGATTATTGTAGTTTTAAAAAACTCTTTAGAGGTGGTTTTATAACCCTTTCCAGCCTGATGAGCATCAACAATTCTTTTCTAATGTCCTCAAAAATATCCTTTGTTCATGCCATGATACACTTTCACAAACATTTTGTGAAGCTCAGACTTTGATAGATTCCTGTTCTTTAAATGAAACAGGATTATCATCACATTGATTGAAAACACCTGACTCTAATTTTAGTTGCAAATTAAATGCTATGTTCACATACTTTTGCCACTCAATAATATGTAATATTGGATAATTTTCCACAATAAATGACCAAGTATAATATTTTGTCTCAGTTGTTCTACTAGGTTCTCTTTACCTAATTTTAGTACTTGTGTGAAAATCTGTTGTATTAGGTCTCATATATATATATATATATATATATATATATATATATATATATAGTTATATACACACATATACACTGTCCATGATCCAGGTATGAGCCAAAACAAATAAAACGAAACAAAAGGCTCACCTCAAGCAATGTTCCTGGTTTCTTCTTCAGTTCCTCACACTTGCGGAATTTGCAGATCTGATGGCCTGTTTTGCGGTTTCTGCAACTGCTGCAGATGCCACAGTTAATGAGTCTTCTGCAGGGGGTGCACACGCCGCATCGCTTTCTCTTTTTCTTGGCAGAGTTTCCTCCAGATGTGGGAGAGGAAATGAGGTTACTGTGATTATTAGTGTGCTGCTGGCACTCTGCCAGGTTGGCAATTTGAAAGGCGCTGTCTGTGACGGCAGAGGTGGAGGCAGGAGAGTGCAATGTTGTCATGACAATTACCCCGGGTGGTAACGAGATGCCCCCTAGTGTGGGGAGAGCAGGGAAGGGTGAGTTCATCACATCTGCCTCGCTGGTGCTAGTCTTCAGCTTGTTCACACATTGTCCTGCTAATGGACTGCACTGCTCAGGCGTTAATGTGGACATGAAGTTACCGTTCATCATCTGCAGTGCATCAGATTTTCCAAGTCGTTGAGACTCACTTCGGGTTTTATTTGGTTGGACAGGTGTAGATTTCCGCCCCCAAAGCATGCTGTTATCACAGTTCCATGGTGATACACTGAGCTGTGGGAATAACGGTGTTGTTATGCGGGCGAACTTGGTGCTCTGTGGAAACGTCCCGTTTGATTTGTAAAAGTTAGCAAATGAGCGATAGCATTCCAGTTCAGTGTTATAATCCAGCAGCTGATTTAATCTGGTTTCCTGGAGGGCATCCTTCTGCATCAGAGACCCACCCGTGTTGTTCTCGATACACATCATGCTGGTGATATTTGACATGGTAGGACCTGGGTCCCAGATGTGAAGATACAATAGAGTCCCGATTCAACACCAAAGCCCTTGCACACCACGTGACAACATCTTGGATCGTTTCCTCATAGCACTGAAATATAAAGGAACAACAATTATATGGTCCATATTCACATACACAGTCCACATACATCAGGGTGCCAGTCAATAACAGTAATGTTGATCCTTTTATGAATATAGCCATTAATTGAGAGTGGCTGGACTGAAAGTGGTGAACGACTCTCTGGAACAAGGTGCATACGGAGACCTACAATGCAATACTGAGCAGGAACAGAAGCAATTTATCCGTCAATCTATATTCTTTGATTCTTGATCCATACTGTTCACTATCCACATACATTTACAGTATTCTGCAGACACCCTTATCCAGAGAGACTTACAGAAGTGCTTTTTATTCTTCTTGGTAAACATTACATCATATTAGAACAAATAAGCAACAGAGCCCTCTCTAAGTAGAACCACATATCTGGTTAAACCTGGATGACTAAGAATCTTCACCACACCACACATACCTGGTTCATGTCCACATACAAAGACCACATACAGATTCCACATACACATCCCATGTACACAGTTCACATACATGGTCCGAGTGCATGGTCAGTTATATTTCAGTGCCTGGTTAGGGCCAGAGAGGGGAGATTTAAGAAGTTATAAAATATTTTTGAGGCTACCTTCTGAGCATGGAGAGTTGAGTCTGTGCAAATCTGCTTTTAAATATAAAACCTTTTAAATGAATTAAAACTAAAATAAAAACGACACCATATTTAAACATGTTATTACAGTTTAATCGTTTAAATGTTTTATTTAAACAATATCATTAATACACAAAACACTCTTTAGGGGGAATTTTCTTAAACTGCGGATTGTATCACAGAGCAGTGCCTCTTAGGAGCTTTATACTTTACCTTGCTGAAAAGGTTCAAGTGGTCTTTATATAACAAGCCCCTTCTGTCTACTCTAATTTAATCAAATGATCAGTTAAACTTGGTTAAATGTTAAGTGAGTAACTAACTTACTCACTCAGTAGCAGTTGATGTAAGACATTTGTTCCACTAGCCATAAATATAATGATTATTTAAAAGCTGAATTTAGTGTTTCCTCATGTTCTTGTCATCTGGCATTAAATGTTATTGTAAGATCAGGATGGGGCAAATACTTTCTCCTTTACAGTGTATATAAAACACAGGTGTGTTAGACATGTGATAAAGAGAGTTTTAAAAGGAAATCAGTTCCAACAGAACACAATCTGTACACCAAGTCAGAGAGGAAAAAGGATACATCACTTACCTACAGAATCCAGGTAAAGAGAGAGAGAGAGACAGAGAGAGATTCAGTATCCATTAGAAGATCATGATGAACAGGATAAGGAAGATCAGCAGAAAAACTCCATGGTTACACATAGAAAAAAGAATCAGCAAAAGAATGAAGAGCAATGCAGCAAGGGGAGCAAGAGAGAAGCATCTGTGTGAGAAACGAACAGAGAATGTGGCAGCATAAGAGAGAGAGAGAGAGAGAGAGAGAGAGAGAGAGAGAGAGAGAGAGAGAGAGACTGACTTTAACATGATGTATATTTTAACATTCAAGTGGTTGCAGAGGCTTCACAAATAGCATAGTGATAATATAATGTTAAATACCTTTTTAAAGTAAAAAAATATATGATATTATAAATATTTTAAATAACATAATAAAAAAATCATAAATAACACCATATATCCATTACTGAAGCAAAAATAATCAGTGTGCATAATGTCATAAAAATATTAAGAATGAAAAGATTAAAAGCATCATATAATCGCAATAAACCCATTAAATTCATCATATCAATAAAACACCGTCACGTAGCTGTTATAAGAACATCATGTGATTAATATAAAAATTCACATAAGTACATTCAGTACTTACATGAAATTTTCATCTCCATTATCACCATCAATATAACACAAAAACCTGCTTCTTCCTCCAGATGGAACAAAACTCCCACAGTCTGTATGTGTTTAACAAAGTGAACTTGATTCTTAATAGTATTTTGATCAGAGTTCTTAACATCATATCAGCATTGACAGTCCGTGTCTCTCTCACCATATTCTTTTATATTGCTAGTTTTGCCTTGGCCATTAAGAAGTTATCTAAAACGGTTTTCCTCTACTTTGATCTTGAGTAGCTCAGTCCTTAAAAGGCTGCTAGTCAGCAGCACCCCTATTCTGGCTAGCCAGGATGTGAGGGAGTGAAACACATCTGAGAGTCTGTTACTTCTCAGAAATAAGTGTTCCACTGCCCCCTCATTACCACAGAAGGGACATGTCGTAGCTACAGTGGGATAGCTGTGAGCGACATGGTGGTTGGTGGCAATGGTTCTGTGGATGATCCTCACTGCAGCTCTGCTGTTCGTTTCTCTATCGGTGGTTTGTACAGTGTCCTCCAGCATCACTGAGGAGAAGAGTCTGAAGACAACAAGCTCGCCCACACATATTCATTCGCCGCTGTCAAAGAGTTCTAGTGCAGGCCCTTCACACTCAGAGCATACAAGGATTTTTTGAAGGCACTTTCCAGGTCTATGAGCTCTGGAGTATTAAATGACAGCAGTGATCTTCCGTCTCTGAGCTGGTCCTGTGTCACTGCCGAGAGGAAGAGGGAAGGCAGATGTTCCTCCACCCCCTTCCTCCAGGACCTGTCTGAACTCTGGAGAGAGTACAGCAATCACCTCTCCCATCGTTCTCTGCAGCAGATGACATAACCTGATTCCTGTCTCTGTGCTGAGTCTGCCAGCAGTCTGCTAGGTCCCATCAGCCCTTAGAGTCCTGAGTTTATTTAGTCCAGCCTTGAGGAAACAGTGCCGAATCCTGCAGGACATCAATGTCCTTGTCTGGATCAGAGGATTGAACAACAGGGGCTCTTCATTCACGGTGGGTAGCTGTTCTCCAGCATGGTGCCCTTCAGCATGGTGCACCAAGCCTTCAGAACACACTGATAGAATTTAGAGGTTCCTGTGAGGTTTATATCTTTTAGTTGCAGGATAAAGAGGTGTTTGTCATATCCTGCATTCTCTACGTGCTGCAGAAGCTGGCATGCCATGGTAGTCCATGACAATCCCTCAGTGTATAGGAGACTCTGTACTGTCTGCAACCTGAAGGCTTTTATCTGGCTGGGCAGATCGACGAGGTCCTGCCATCCTTCATGACAGGGTCAGTACAGAATAGGAGCCCGGTTCCAGTGCTGTCCACTTTAGAAAAAGTGAACGACTCTGCTCTGTATTGCTATGACTAAGGAATCTGGTGGTTCCAGAACAATGAGCTTGTGCCACACCATGGATGCTATCAGGTTGTTGATGATGAGGACTTTCCCCTGTAAGCAAAGGCTGTGGGACGATCCAGGTCCAACAGGTCAAACGAGTCTTCACCTTCTCTATCGCTCCTTCCCTTTTTTTTTAAATCCATGAAGTCCTATGTACCCACATGTTTTCCAAAGTATTTAAGCCCTTCTTGGCTCCACTGCAGGTACTCTGGTAGAACTGATGACTTGTGGTTGTGCCATGGACCTACCAGGGCTGATTGAGATTTAGCTCAGTTCACTTTAGCCATGAATGCTGCTGCGTATATGTCCAGAATTTTAATCAGGGCTCAAATATCATCCTGTCTGATGATAATTACAGCAACACCATCTGTATATGCAAACAGGACTAGTTTTTTGTGAGAGCCCCACACATTGAGACTCTGCATCTCAGATCTTACAGTTGTTGTAACAAGGATTTGATTGCCAAACTCTACAGCTGACCCAAGAGTGGGCAGCCCTGCTTTATACTGCGCTGTAATTTGACAGGAGAACTGAACCCTCCCCCAACCTTTAGTGAAACTGAAGCACAGGAATATAAATGTTTTATTCAAAATAAAAAGCCTTCACTAAATCCAAAAGCTTTCAGAGTTTTAAAAATAGAAGGAAGCTTTTTCCTCATCAGTTGAAAACATCCCAAGTTCGTAGAATTAATTTTACACATTTCAAATATTTCTCGAACCAGAGAGATATTGTAATTCCTTCAGCATCTGAATAACATGTGATGTGTTCCTTGAGTCTACTGGATAAAGTTTTGGCTATGATTTTGTAATCAGTACATAAAACTGTATCAGGTTCTTTAAAAG
This sequence comes from Loricariichthys derbyi, assembly GCA_033118015.1. NCBI lineage: Eukaryota > Metazoa > Chordata > Actinopteri > Siluriformes > Loricariidae > Loricariichthys > Loricariichthys derbyi. Next base: position 11,122 of record JAVSBU010248173.1, on the reverse strand, counting down.
GCCCAGATTTCCTTTTTTGGTAAAAGATAAAAGCGATCTGGTGCTGCTAACTGAGAATTGTCAATTTTTAAGTAAATTTTAAAATCTTCATCTAAGTCTGCTCCTAAAATGTTAAAGAAAGCTTTGTGCAATTCTACATTCAAATCATAAGTGCTGCACATCCAGTAGAGAGCTGTTTTACAGCTTCAGTTAGTTCGTTAAAATCAATGTCCATCTCCAGCTGTTCACTTTGTTCTGGGCTCAGCTTTGGCAAATTCTTTAAAAGTTCCTCTGTGCAAACAGCATCTGTCATCTCTGATGAATAAAGTTCAGAATAAAATTTCCATAATGTTTGTATTTAGAGTTCCATCTGGGCATTTTAAATGAAGCATTTAGTTCTGAGACCTCCTGCTTCGCTCTAGATTAAAAAAGAAGGAGGTCAGGGCATCCAGGTCGTTAATATTAGAGTATCTGGCCCAGTGCTCCCTCACTCTGGAATTCCCTCCCTGCTTTGTTGTATTTCTTCCATTTCTCTTTTCAGATCTTCTTTAAAAACCCTTTTGTTTAAGCTTTATTTTTCATAATTTCTACTAGGTGCTACTGATTTATGTTAATGTATTGTTTTTTTGTTGTTTATGACCCATAATGAGTCCCACAATGTGTCCAAATTCTCAAATTCACTTTACTTCAGATTCCATTTCTATCAGAAGTATTTTTTTTTTTTTTATAAAAAAGTTCATCTCATAGTTTTGAATCAAAACACCATAAGTATTTGTGCTTGGTCCCATTTGACAGCACGTCTAATGTCACTAAATGATGATTGGAAAAAACATGCAGGCAGGTGAATGCAGGCATTTGAAAACGTGTCCCTATCTGTTATTTTAATCCATGTATTCTCTGTAATCCCAGGGTTCTCTTCTCTCCATGTATCTACTATATATAATTATATTAAAACTTATTTTAGTTTATTACAATATATGTTGTAAAAATAAAATGTGTACCCCAGATATCTGTTTTAATCATTACAATTTGACACTTCTCAATTTCTGAACCTGTGTGTTAGTTAAAATTAGTTTCTTAGAGAATAAAACAGTGACCCCTGCAGTAAAATTGGACCCATGACTCAAAAAAGAATGTATCTTCCATAATAATTCCCAGTCTTTTGTGTTTTGTTCATCACTATAAGTCTCTTGCAGGAACATTACATCGAAAATTGTTGCTCTTTTATTCTTGTCCCTCCCTCCATTAATGTTTAGAGATCCACATTTTCTCCATGACGATAAAGAGAAAACCAGTAAACAAGAAGATCCAAGTTGTGTGATTTAAACATTATTATTTGACAGGATTTTTGTTTCTTTTTTTAGCTTTTCACAGTTTTGTTACTAATTTTCTTAGTTGGTATAGTTTTGTTGACTTAATTCATCTGTGGTTGTGTTTTGTCTAGACCTTTCCACAGATTTAATGAATTTAACAGCATCTGGGAAAAAATCTAGAACCTCAACAGTTTTCCCAAAGATTTCATCCAAAAAGTCATTAAGTTCCTGCAGAATTTTTGGTTAATCTCATGGAAACATATGGCTTTAGAAATATCTGAATATTTTATAAAACATTTATCATAACTCATTGTTTCAGAAATAGAGCCAGAGGGAGTTGTTTGTTCAGGTTTAGAGAAGATTTCTAAAAGCTGAACATCATTCTAATACTAATCAATGCCTTTCTGGACCAATTCTCTCTCTCTCTCTCTCTCTTTCCACAGAGCACTCAACATTCATCAGTGTTATTTGCAGAATTTCAGCTTCATCCTTACCAATAACATCATTATTATGCACAGATTCAACAACATTTCAACTGTTTTTTCATTTTCAACATTCTCATCATCAACATCATCATCATCATCATCATCATCATCATCACCATAATTCACATTTTCTTTGCCATGCACAGTACCCATCGCATTCTGTACATTTTCCGTTTCTAAAATCTGTGCTGGGTGGCTGACAGACTCAGAAACCAAGGCTGAGCCCTTGGCTGAACTCATTCTGGGTTTTGGATCTAGTTGTAGGAGCAAATCTTCAGCTTGTGTCCCATGCCAATGACTTTTTAGATTTACAATTTACCAGTACTTACGTTGACACTAACAAGTTCTGTGCTAATTGAACTTGGTAGTGCCACATTTAAGATATGACAACCTAAATAAGAGCTATCACAATCCTGTAGTCAATGGAGCAGAGTCCATGATACACCCAGCATGGTTGGTCCCCTGAGGCCACAAACTTCTGAAAGAAGTCCATCAACCCCTGTTGCCCTTTTGGTTGGTTCCAAAAGCAGTTTAAGTTAACACTAAGGAAATTACCCATGAGGCTTTTGCTAATTGTTTGCTCTAAAAGGTTCTAAATAATATTTCCCTATTAGATAAAGATTTAACATATCTGTATTAGTGTCAAGTTAAAAGTGACCATGTAGTTTAAATCAATCTAAAGTTTAAAATGCATTTTAAAACCTAATTGCATTTTATTTAAGAAGAGAAACCCTATGTTTATCCTTTGCTTCCCTCATGTGGCCGTTTATAAGTATGCACTCCTCTTAGAATTTACTCAGTCAAATCTGTTTTTATAGAGTTTAAAACAAGGGAAAAGAAAGTTGTGGTTTTAGGGCTAAGTTCATGTTTAGGGTTTTAGGTTAGTTTTAGGGTTTTAGGTAAGGGTTATGGTTATGGTTAGCAACCCAGAAATATAGTTAGGTTGCAGTATCACAAAGACCTCTGGGGTCAAAGTAGAGCATGGCAACCCTATAGGTGGAGGACTGAACTGCACCAAATTCACCATTCCCAACAGCATCTGAGGCTATTAAAATTCCCTGTGGGCATTCCCATTTCTTTGCAAATTTAAACGTGCATATTTTAATCTAGAAAACTTTTAATTAGATAATAAATATACTTTATTAGAAATTTAAGCTTTTTTTAATGTCAGGTTCAGACAGTTTTGGTGGTTCCCATAGTCTCTCAATCCATCTCCACTTTGCTCCAAATCTTTAATTTTCAGACCAGTGAATATTTAACTCCAAACCATCCATCCTGTGTGTTTGGCATTTCAATTTAAAATGTGAGTACAATTTCATATTTTTATTAATATGATATGTGGGTTTTTTTCGTATTTTTAATCTTTTTAAGTCATTAGTGTAATTAGCGTATTCAGGATTAGAAGGTTGGGGATTAGGATTGGGTACACTGTTAAAATTAGGATTAGGTTCTAGGCTATGGATTTGGATTAAGGTTAAATTAAAGAAACCTCTTTATGGGAGCACCAGATTAAGTGACAGCTGCCTAAGCATAGGGTCCCTCAGCCAAGCAAACAATCATCCACATCCACACTTGGGAACTGTGTATCGACTAAGTGTTCAGTTTATCCATGATTTACACGTGATGGCACAAAGACTGTGCTTTGCAGCAACATCTGTCCCCTCAGAAAGAATCTTTTCTAAAACAGGTCAGATAATGAGGCCCCATAAAAAAATAGTTTGTTTCCCGTCAGAATTTTGGTGGAAGGCCCATGAGGGTGGGCACTTTTTAAAAAAATTTTATTTACCAGATTTTTTTTATCTTTTCCCAGTTCATATGAGTGGTTTAAAGCACCAAGTTTTGGTAACTGTATTGTATCATCAATTCAAAATGCACCAGAAGTACATATTTTTAAACCAAACACGGTCTCAATCAAACCAATGCTCAACATATTGTCACAATGTCCTACTCTGACTGAAGCCGGTCAGCCGTAGTAGAATTTAAGCTTGTAGCTGCTGTGTTAGTGCATCTCGATCGTCCCAAGAAGTTCTTCACAAAAATTGGGCATATAAACCATGCATAAAACTCACCATCGTCGATAATTCCTGCCGAAAAGTTATTGTAAATATTGGCGAGGGTCCTCCCGCCATCCACAATACAGCCAAACCATGGCTTAACGGTGCACTTTTGTGCACCAAAATCTGAAAGAAAATGAATACCATAGCTCGCTAAATTGAAGGTGCGCAGAAGGATGTGCAGTAGCACGGGGCAATCTGGAAAAGCACAGGAGATACAAACAGCGGTTTTTGAGAGGGAAAATGCATTTTGGAAGCAAAAAAAATTGAAAATAAATAAAAACAAAATCAGCATGCGGTATGAATTTTAGAGGTGGGCGGCGATGGGAAATAAACTATTTATTTTATGGGGCCTAACTGAAAGGAGAAACAGGATCAACACCTCAAAAATGAGATCCTTGTTTTTTTCTTAATGCTTATCTTCATTAAAGCCAGGCAAAACTTCTTACTGCTGCTTTTTTCTTTTGCACACTTTTATTTCATTTTGTTGATTGATGCTTTTTTGATGTTCTGTTGTTTCCCTGTATATAGTTGCTAATTTACAAATAATTTACAAAATCAAAGATTGGACCTGTTTGTCTAATTGAGATGGATCGTTGTTTTGTATTTTATATTTTATCTTTGTAGCAACCTGTTCCATGTTGAGTATATAACTAAAGCCATATTAATAATAATAAACATTTATAATGTGTTTTTATAATAGTAATTAATTTTACACATAATTTGGTAATAAACTGATTTAAGCTACAAAAAGGTCAAAGGAGCCACTTGGGAGCCGAAAGAGCCGGCTCTTTTTAGGGAGCCGAGCCAAAAGAACCGGCTCTCTGAAAAGAGCCGGAATGCCCACAACCGCTCCGTTCCGACTTCCGCCTTTTAAATGCTGAGTGCAGTTCCTGCGCCGCTAGATGGCAACATAACGCCAAATACGTGGCCTGATTATTCCTGCTTCTTTTATGGCTCGTTACAGTTTCAGTCATCGGTGACTCATAGTTGTTCCTTAAGTGTATGTTTTGCTGGGGTTGAGGAACATTTTTGAACTTCCTGATGGCACACATTCCACTTGTGGAACATGGTAGACAGAGCACCAAGCTTGGTAAATCAATTCCAACAATCCAAAACATGACAGAGGTAAATCCACAGAAATGCTAAGACACGGTCAAAACTTGAACAGACTTACTTGTAGTGCAGCAGATAACTGAATATTTTGAAGAAATCTTTCAAATCTGGAAACAAGCACCAACATTGGTACGAATACTAATAGTAGATTACTCTTTTGAAAAAAGCCATTAGCCACTTAAAAATTAAAGATGGCGGCCTTTATCACGATGGCCGCCATTTCTGCTGTCAAAAATCCTTTTTTCGCAATAACGTTGTAGTTTTTTTGTCCTATATTATGAATCTTGGTGTCGAATCATACATTTTTGACCATGTAGAAGCTAAATTTAGAACTTTGGAATTACTCAGAAGCCTCCTTGTTCTATATTCCAGCAATATAATAAAAATACTAGATGCAAAATAGAGATTTAGGTTTAGTAAAATCCATTTGGGTGGTAATGCTACTAGGGATGTAGGGGTTTAGTGGTAGAGGTAGTACCTTTGTTTCAGCAGTCAGCCACATCCTCTGGATGGACTCTATCACTGGTCCTCACTACTTACCCAACTCTCACCTATGGCGCCACGAAGCTGCTTGTGCACAGCAGCGGCCACACTCCAGGACACCATGTTGGCTCACAGACTAAACTAGGTGAGAGTAGCACATAGATGGTATCTGTGTGTGATGGAGTACGTCAGACTCTGACACAATGTGCACGAAGTCAACATGATCTCATCTCATCAATGATGTGCAATCATCTTAGGAAATGGATCACCGAGGATCAACAAGGAGCAATAGAGTGAATGTTGAGGCACAACCAGGGCACACTGGTGATTATATGCAGTTGCGAAGCAGGTCCAGTGACACTGGCCTGAGAACTTTGGTGAAGACAAGTTCATCATCATGTTTGGAGGCCTGCATATTGAGATGGCTGCACTAAAGTCAATTGGGACTCTACTTCAGGACAGTGGCTGGACAGGGACACTAGTGCAGGCAGGGGTAACATCCTCACAGCAGAATCATTCCTGACAGCTTCAAGCATTACTAGGACACGGCAGATGCACCAGATAACAGCATGCAGTCTGTACAAGCTTCTAAAGGCAGCCTATACTGACTACTGCAATGAGACAGCTGAAAGCACATAGGCAGTGCTCAGCTTTTAAGTTTGGTGTGAGCGTTGCAAACTGGAAAGTCCACAGTTTCAATTTTGGCATCTGGTGCTGTCGATGGAACTGATGATTTTTCTGCTGATCTAGTCATTTAGGGAAGCCAACTTCGACCTGTAGTGTCAGTCACTGACTGAGCTGATACCATACTTCTTTGCCAACAACAATATGAACTATTTAAGGTGGCTCCCCATCCACCTCAGAGATATGCTGACCCTGGAACAGCGGCATCCCCAGCTAGCTCAGGAGTTCCAGAGAGGAAAATTTGTTGTACACAAATCGGGTTGAGACTTCTCAGCAATGGCCATCGACCAAGCTCATGAACGGGCCAATGCTTTCATCAAGGCTGATTAGGGAGCAATCGGTGTGACTGAAGATCCATCAGCACTGAGAAGATGGATGGTAGCTGGTCCCGAAGTGAGCCACTTGGTTCAGCAGTATGAGGCAGCATGTAAAATTAAAGAGGTCACTGAATAAACCAGCCATCATGAGCAGACGGAACAAGCTCAATGGGTGTTTCTTGAGAAGGTTGAAAAGCTCTCCCAAGCCATGACAGATATGGGCAATCCATTCCAAGAAGTGAGCCGGGACCTGTTTTCTTTGGACACAAAGGACATTGCCCATCACAGTGCAGCTGAACGGGTTGGCAAACACCTCAAGAAGGGCAGGGTGTATTTCCAGCAGTTCATGAATGGACTAGAGTGGGGAAAATCCACCTTCTATGACCCAATCAAGAAGAACCAGCTAGACCTTTTCCGACAGGACCCGTCCTTAGTTGGTGCATCAAAGGAAAGGGTGCTTAAGGAGGACTGCCAGCTCTTTTCAAGCTCTTTATCTCCTGTCAGAATTGAGAATGTGACCTTACTGCCTTCTTTTAACATGAGAACCAGGCATTCCCTGCTGCTCTGAGTGATGGTGGAAAGCTTCACACCTGTCAGAAATCCCAGCTTACTACCATTCTTGAGACCCATGTTAGCATCCCCAACAAAGAACCAGAGGCTGACACCATCATCATTGATGGTTCAGCACTAGTAAACAGTCTACCACCAAGAACAGCGAAGAGTATGCAGTACTTGATGTTCTTCCAACCATACAAGGATACCTGACAAAGTACAGTAGGACAGACATTGTGATTGATGTCTACCAGTTGTTGAGTCTGAAGGCTGAAACTAGGTCAGAGCGAGGATGTGGAGTCAGACATAGGGTGACAGAGAAGGGAAAACTCTCCTCAAACTGGCAGAACATCCTCCGTGACAATGACAACAAAACTGAGTTGTTCAACTTCCTGGCTGATATGATTGCACAGATGGCTGCCCCAAACATGGTCATTGTGACCAAAAAAGAAGGTGCTGTCAGCAACCACACCATTAACCGGGCTGAGGTGGCTCCTTATAGCCATGAAGGAGCCGAAACCCGGAGCTTTGTACATGCCAAGCATGCAGCAGAAGAAGGCAGCAAAGTCCTCATGATCAAAGCCAGCGACACAGATGTTCTAGTCATAGCAGTCAGTGTTCTGCCAACCCTCCAGGAGATTGGTGTGCAGCAGCTGTGGATTGTCTTTGGCCATGGACTGAACACAAGGTGGATTCCAGTACATGACCTGTGCCTTTCTCTTGCACTGGAGAAGACCAGAAGAATTCTCTTCTTCCATGCCTTCACTGGCTGTGATGTTGTCTCAGCATTTCATGGGAAAGGAAAGAAGTCAGCATGGCAAACCTGGGATATGTGTACCCACCAGTAGTAGATGATGATGACCTCAAGACCTTGGAGAAGTTCATAGTCATGATGTATGACAGGTCCAGTACAGCTGATGGTGGTGTTGAAGCCAGACTAGATATGTTTGCTCGGAAGCAGAGGCCATACAAGGCCATTCCTCCTACTCGAGCAGTTCTACTGCAGCATGTGAAGCGTGCTGCTTACCAAGCAGGTTGCATATGGAGTCAGTCAATGATATGCCAGCCAGAATCACAGAATCCTGCTGACTGGGGCTGGACTAAGAAAGGTGATCTGTGGCAGATCTTATGGACTGAGCTTCCACCTATTGCAGAGAGTTGTCAGCAACTGACCAAGTGTGGATGCAAGTCAGAATGCCATGGAAAAAGATCATCAACTGGGGTTGCTGCTGTAGTTGGACAGGTTTAGCTTCAGCAACGTTATGAGCCCAAAGAATGAGATCACATGATACCTGAATATACTGAACCACCAAGTTATTCCATCAATGGATTTTTTCTTTCCTGATGGCACGGCCATATTCCAAGATGATCCACTACCAGGATTCATGGGGCTCAAATTGTGAAAAGTGGTTCAGGGAGCATGAGACATCATTTTCACACATGGATTGGCCACCACAGAGTCCAGACCTGAACCCTACTGAGAAACTTTAGGATGTGCTGGAGAAGGTGGTCCAAATCTCCCATCATCAATACAAGATCTTGGGGGAAAAGATAATGAGTGTGACCTTTTTCGGCCAGGCCATGCATTTAATTGTCTCAGTTGGTCTTTTGAAGAAATGTAGTGAATAACCTCAGTACTTTGTGATCTTGACAAAATTGAGGCTGAGACTGGACTTAAATACTGCATCTCTAGTTGAAGATAATACTTGGTCCTTATTCAGATGATCAGCCAGAAAGCGACTTAAAATCCTCTGCACCACTATTTAGACCGCCGTGACTGAAAGGTGGCAGTGTCTTTAAATACATAGGACTCAGGTGGCAACGTTCTCATAGTTCTAAGAAATAATGCAAATCTGAATATTTACTATTGGATCCACAGAGATTCTGCATTGAGAATCAAAGCTCTGCTGACTAGCTTTAGTTTTGACTAAAATGCATGCATAATAATCCTGGCATGCAACTATTAAAAACATCCTTGGACTCCCAGAAAAGTATGGATGAACGATGAGACTGTTAGGATTAGAGTAAACACTATAGCAGCACTGAATGCTAGTGAAATACAGTTGTTTGGGTTTACCGATAGGTTTCCTCCTGAAACTCTAAACAACAGATAAAAAACCTGCAGAGTGGCATGCTTGAGGCTCAGTTAGAATCAGACTTTTGTATATCAGACATTTTAGGATGCATATCATTTAACATGAGTTTGCAAGTACACATTTTTAGCACCGCTCGGCTGACTTAGCTGTACATAGATAGATTCAACTTTATTGTCCAAGTACAGGTACAAGACAACAAAATGCCGTTATCTACCAGAAGTGCAAATAGTAGCATAGTGCAAAAACCACAAAAAGAAACGTGGTACAAAATGGTAAAAATGGAACATCGTGCAACATCAGATGGGATGCAAAACGCAGTAGTTGTGCAAAAATGGCAATACGATGCAGGAGAAAAAATAAAAATACATAGAATACTGATAACATAAATATTGTCAACAGTGTATTTAATAAGGCAGTGATATGTCCAGTGTGTAATGGAGTCCAGTGTATTGCAGTGTTTTGTATATTGTCAGTGTAATGAAGAGTTCAGCAGTATGATCACATCTGCACAGGATCACTTTTGAGAGACTTAACATGGTACTGTTGCCAAGAGTGTAAACAGAAAATGACAAGACACAGGATTCCATGCTTGCTTCATGGTCCTATTTGTGCATGACATATATATTACTAATTTGGAATAAAAGAACATGATCATATAACTTGTTGCCACAGTGAAGAATGAATTAAATTTAAATTAAATGCCCGATTTAAACTACTGACCTACAGGCTAAAGGAATTGTTTGGTTTCTAAATGATGATGTGTTTGTGTAAGGTATAAGAGCTAGAGCAAGTCTAAACAGTTTGAGGGCTTAATTAATTTCTAGGGCTGTTTGAGTGTTTCCAGAGTTACGCTCACACACGGACTACTCTACAGCTGACTTAGCATTTAAAAGATTTTTTTTTTATTTTAATAACACTAATTTACCCCATTACATTCATGTATGTGTGTACACTTCTATTTATTCATTTATTTGCTTGTTTGTGATGTGGTCTTCAGCTGTTGTAGTCCATCAACCTCAAGGTTTGACGTATTGTGCGTTCCAAGGTACATTTCTGCTCACAGCAATTGTACTTATCTGATTTACTGTAGCTTTGCTGTCAGCTCCAACCTGGCTACTGTTCCTTGACATTTCTCAAGAAAGACTATGGTGCCTGAAAATCCTTTGAGATTAGCAATTAAAGAAATACTCACACCAGACCATCTGGCAACAATTCTGTTAGGGTCAAAGTCATTGAGATTACATTTGCCCCATTGAGATGGTTAATATGAACATTATCTCATATCTCATATCTGCGTGATTTCATGCATTGCATGGCTGCCACATAATTGGCTTATTAGATAATTACATGAATGTGTAAGTGTACAGGTGTTTTTAATAAAGTACTGGCTGAAATACAGCTAGTACAGTGTGTGGGGTCTGTGTGTGTTTTTGTATGTGTGTGTGAATCCAATCCTTTTATACAGAGTCTACAACTCTGTCTGCCTTGTTATGATGCTTTGTTAACATGAAGTGTATTAGAATGGTTTATGTCACATACACACATACAAAATATGCACTCTGTCACACTCTTCAATACCTGGAATGTGTCAGCGTTAGGTGGAAGACAGTGATATCATAAAGTCTGCCAAAATATGCTAAGATGTGCTGTTGAAATGATCTATATGTGCTGCTAAACACCACAATAAGACAGGTCCATATATGCTAAAATGTCATGCTAGGACAATAGCATGGGCTATAAATGGTAAAATGGCACATTAAGACAGTTTTATATAGTTTAAGCTGACATGCTAAGACAATAGAAGGGTCCATACAGTGCTTTGCAAAAGTATTCATACGCCTTTAACTCTTCCAAAATGTTTCATGTTACACCCACAAATTTAAATGGTTTTAATTGGGATTTTATGTGACAGACCATCACAAAGTAGCAAGTATGTGTGAAGTAAAAAGAACATGATGCATGGTCTTTCATTTGTTAATAAATAAAAATCTGAAAAGTGTGATGTGTATTTGTATTTAGCCCCCTGTACTCTGATACACCTAT
>JAVSBU010247955.1:662-11753 GCA_033118015.1 Loricariichthys derbyi | reverse complement strand
GTTAGAACCACCCACAGAAGCTCCGCCCACTTCTCTGGGATGGACCATCACCCAGTGGGAATGGGGACTGGGCTCAGAACCATCAGTATAACAGAACTTTATTTGGAACAAAAAAGGAACCATCCAGACTGTTATTTATACAAATATTTGGATTGGACTGTACATCCAAAATGTTTAATATTAAAAATCACCCTTAATTCTTTTTTTTTTTTCAATATTAATACATTTAAAGCATGCATGTTAGTTAATAAAATAATTATAATTACATTTGCTTCTTTGGTTGATTTCAACATTAATGGTTACATCGAAACCGGTCGTACGTTTTCAGATAAACCCACACATACACGTGGAGAACATGCAAACTACACACAGGTGGACCCAGGTCAGGAACGGCTGTGCCACCTATTTATTAAAACAATTATTAAATAACACCTGAAAATTGCTGCTTCCATTAGTGTTTAACAAACTTAATAATATAATCAATAATTTATTAGAATATAATTTAATTAATAAATAAGTGTATTAATATAGCATAAATGTATATTTTAAAGGCTTAGTTTGGGATGTAATATTACACATTTAATTTTAGGACAAAAAATTTCTATTATAAATAAATAAAATTAACGTACCTGTTCATTTTCTTATAAATAATAATAATAAATAGTTTTATTATAAATAAAATTACATTGCACAATTCCATTATAAAATAAATACATTTATAAATAAATATAAATAAATACTGAATCACGTTAAGTTTTATTCTACAAAAAAAAAAAATCCCATTAGCACTACTATAAATAAAATTAAATTACATAGCCTTATTATAAATTAATAAATAATATTAAATCTCATTAGTTCTATAATAAATACATATTTAATTACATATTAACTCCTATAAATAAATAAAATGTAATTACATATTACTTTTATTAATGTATTCACCAAGTTCTTAATAAATAAACACATTTTTATAATTTATTATGAGGATTATTTTGTTTTCAGTTCTCTCTCTCTCCCTGCTTTAAACTCTAAACAGAGTTTAGTGGGAGTACGGTGCAGTGGACAAGGCCAAGCTTCCTGCTCAGACACTCATTTCCTCTGCGTGTTTCCCCCCTTCCTGTGGTTTGGGACGAGGCGGCACCACCAGCTTTACCATCAGAGGCTGTTCGCCCAGCATCACTGCCCATTTCCTGTCTATGGCCAGACACAGATCTGGGATCAGATCAAACACCAGTAGCTTCTACAGTACTTTAATTAGTAATAAGCATTTTTCTATTTAATTAGAGTTTTTACTTCCACTTTACTCCATTTAACAGTAAAACTGGCTTTTTTGAAGGCACCATGATAAACGTACAGAAGGTCCTAATAACGTGCTTACTGAGTTTATAATTAAAGTACACAATCCCCTCCAAAATTATTTGGCACTCTGTACTTAGTAAAGTGATTTTTATTCAAACTCTGTTTCACTCCATCCAATTAAATGAGAATAATTACCCTCTTTATAACGAAACTTCCTCGATATGCCCCGAAAAGTGTACTGTCTAATCACGATACCGATATTTATCATGATACGATAATGTATCGTCTTATCACCCACCCCTAGGTACGAAGCCCTGTAATCGGCTCTATACGGGGTTAATTAGCAACGTCCTGAAGGACTGAGACTCGGCCATGAGGATGGGAACAAACTCTTCTTTATAAAATGTGCTTCATGTTCTTTTACAGAACTGTAACAATTTATGGAATCACATTTTCCCGAAGCCTTGAGCCAGAACACGTACGCTGTTCACATCCTGTGCTATACAACCGACCATTATTTCAATCACGGCTAAATTGTAAATGTTTTACAACTCATCTCGACTCAATCATAACTGTTATAATGAGAGCACGCAGTGTTCCGTCTCATCACATCCTCCTGATATTACAGCAGGTCCAAGAACACAAAGTGTTTCCCAGAACAGTCGTGCACATTTTTAACTATTCTCATCTGGTTAACGACCCAGAGTTCGGGACAGGACTTGGACGCCTCCAACAATTAACCCTGATGCATTATAACGCACCTGCGGCGCCTGATGAATACCTGCTTTATTTTTCGTGCGTGCAATCCGATCCGCACCGAGCGGCCCGTTATTGTGTTAGAAATCCACGCTCGGATCAAATCAGCTCAGAAAAATCTCACAACAAAGGCTTCATACAGACAGTACGGGCTAGAGATTAGTCAACAGATTACAAACATCTAATACTCAACGATGTTAACTGATACCACACTCCCACGGTGCATCCAGTGCCATCACTTCCCTGGGTAATAATATGTGAACGGTGCCCACATTCTTCTGCCACTCCAGTGCCACTGACTGGTACATGCCAACCACGAGAACCTACTGTTCACTTAGTATCTAATCTGTCCCTGGGACTGTGGTAGCCTAGCGGTTAAGGTGTCAGACTATGGACCAGAAGGTCCAGGGTTGAAATCCCACCTCTGCCAAGCTGCCACTGCTGGGTCCTTGAGGAGGAGACCATAGATCATCATCATCTTATTATTAGTGTGATTACCTATGGAAATCACACTATTGTTATCTGAAGGTCATCTATTATCTTCTTCAGCCGTTTTTTTGATGCGAAATTTCTCCCGCAGTTTTCAAGATATCAACACGGGACAAACACCAAAACATGCAGAATTCTCAGGAGAGGGTTGCTTGTATACAGATAAGAATTCGCACATCGCATTCGCGTGCTATGCGCGAAAACGTGAGAGAAGTTTCCCATTGACTTAACATTGCGGCCTTAATTTCGGACGGCCATAACACTAACAATTTTTGAGCTAGAAACATCAAATTTGGCAGGTATGGACTGTGGGGCACCCTGACCCAGCAATTGAAGTCGCAGCGTGATCGAGCACTCTGCTCAGTTTTTACCACGCCCACAATTTCCGGCCATAGGAAACCCATTGAGCACGATGTTATTTGGCCATTTTTTGACGCTTAATTTCGCCCACAGTTTTAGAGATATCGACACGGGACAAACAAGGAAAACGTGCAGAATTCTCGGGACACGGTTGCTTGTACACAGCTAAGAATTTGCACATCGCATTCGCGCGCTATGCGCGAAAACGCAAAAACAATTTCCCATTGACTTAACATTACGGCCAACTTCCGATGGCTGTACCTCTGACACTTTTTGACCTAGAAACCTGAAATTCGGCAGGCATGGACCGGGGAGCACCCTGACCCAGCACTTGCATCGTGGCAATCACACTCACATTTTCTGCAGGAAATGCACCTCTCTAGTTTATATTGTAATAGTGTCTTTATGTTGCCATTCCCAGTTCATTAGGATGCTTCTAGACGCCGAACTAAATGATGTTCTAAATGTAAACTAATTCTTAATAAGACTCCTCCGCTGGCAGAGGAAAACCAAACCAGAGAGGAAACAGAGGCAGAACAATCAAACGCTTCCTCTCGTTGAGGCTTTAACCCCACGTGCTCTCCTAATCTCCTGCAGAGGGGAATAAGGTGAGCTCATGTGGGATTTTCCCTTCACTACCAAACCTCCATCCGACTGAGAGCCGTTCTGACTGATCTACGGCTCTGAAGCATCTGGGGACAGAGAGTTTGGAGATCTGGTCCTAATTAGGAGCGGTACACAAACCTTACAGGACAATATTATAACTTACATCATACCAGAGAGGGCGCTGGAGACTTCCATTTAAGATCACGACTCTCATCTGATAATGTTACAAAAATAATGACGTCAAGTGATGTGAATAACCGGATTCCAAAATCCTCTAATATCTATGGATTCTGTAATATGTATTAGGATAAAACAATTAAATATTTAACTGTGTTTCTAATTGCTTTGTAACAGGGCTGCAGCAATTAATCGATATAATTGAATGTCCTGGAGTGCTGGTGAAGTAGCTTCTGTTGTGGCTACATTCTTTAACATGCGCTTATCCTAAATTAGGGACGCGGGTGAGCTGGTGCCTAATATAGACTCACATGCTAAGGGCACTTTAGAAGCACCAATTAACCTAACATGTCTTTGGAATGTGGGAGGAACGTCTTAAACGTCTTATTAAATTGCAGTTAACATTTTCGCTGATGTCCCTCCACCACTTATATTTCCCATCCATGTATTGCAAACTGCACCAACTTCCACTACCAAAATAATTATGAGTTGGAGCTCAATTTTATAACGTTAATTGTGATTAATCACATTTTTTGCTCGCTTCTTTCATTTATAAGCACTACACAAAAACAAGTGGACAATATAAAACAATGCATGTACAGATTTTTAGTATTTTAATTACTCACCCCTGACAGAGGGCTGTTGATGTGATTTTGATGCTAAACATTAATTTAAATTAGACTCTGGCACCACCCCCCCCCCCCCCCCCCCCCCCCCCCCCCCCCCCCCCAACCCACCACTGCTGGGTCCTTATCGCTCTCGATAACATAAAGATAAATGTAAAATGTAAAAAACAAAGTGTGACCATAAAGTGTATTTGTGCTGTACTAATTCTATGTCCATAAATGGACAGTGTTCCACACTGGACATACAATATAAGATACGGTGACCATTTTGGACAACCACAAATGTGTTGTTTAGACGGCGATAAAACATTTTCATGCTAAATTGAAATTAGGACGTGTTGATCTTCAATAAAGCAACAAGTGACTTGTGCCACTGCAAGAATAAGCTGGCCTTGTTTGAAGTTACTGAGCTTTATGTTTCACCCAGGTTTTTGTTTGGTGCCATTAGAGGGGGAGGAATATCTGCTGCTTTTTTGTTGTAAAAACAAACATTAGGTGGTGCTGGACACAGAAAAAGTGAAACTATAAGGTGGTGAGAGTTGGATTTAACTCATAATAAAAAGAAAAAAAAGAAGTAAGGAGGACAGTGCAGAGCCTAAATGTCTCCAAATGAACAATGCATTCAGGAGATTAGACAAAAAAACCAAACAAACACATATTTCCCCAATCATTCTGCACTCAACACCACATAAACAGAAAGTGAAACATGGACATCAATATTCAGTCCTTTTGCTCCAACACTTGGAGCTTAGCTCTGGGTTCCTCCCATTTCTCTTAATCATCCTTGAGATGTTTCCACACCTCATTAGGAGTCCAAATGTTGTAAATTCAGTTGTTTGAACATGATTTGGAAAGACACACCCGTCTCTATAAGGTCTCAAAGCTAAAGATGCCCTTCAGAAAAACCAAGGCACGAGGAGACCTGTCTGTAGAGCTCAAACAGGACTGTGTTTGAGCCTTCAAAAATTCTGCTGCACTGAAAGTTCCCAAGAGCGCAGTGATATTTAAATAGGAAAAGTTTGGAACAACCAGGACTGTTCCTAGAGCTTCGCCCCACCAAACCGAATATGGTCATACTGGATGAGATCTGGCAAAGGTCAGGTGCTCATATGGGAGAACTTTACAGAAAATCACTGCAGCTCTCCAGCAATCTGGGCTCTCAGAACGTGAGAAAAAATTCTTTAGTCTGATGATGAAACTCTGGCCACTGGGTCATAAAGCTCAGATTTGTGTTGGTGCTGCAGTGATGGTCCACACAAGGGTTAAAATGAGGACAGGTGTGATTTACGCCTTTCTGTCTAATAGAGTGCAAACAGCGCCCCCTTGCGGACAATCTTAAATATTCTGGTAAAGCAGTGAGTGTGTGTGGTTCAGTAAATGAGGAGGAAGAGAAGGAGGACTCACCTCAGCAGCCTGAGTCTCCTGGTGTAGCAGGGTCAAACCGGTCAAATCCTCCAGGAAGGAATGAGACGAGTTAAAGACCTTCGATAAAAATTGGAAGCCTTCTCGTGCATAATGGTCCAGCACCTGCACCAACAAAAAACAAAAATCGTTTAGATTTATATTAAAAAAGTACTGCCCGTCTGCTGTTTGTTAGCTTATCATCGGTACCTGGTATCTGGACAGGAGCTTTTTGTCCAAACCACAAAAGTGTTTCTTTAGAATTTCACTCTTTCCGCTACAGTTTTAAACTTAGAATTATGCTAACTTTCTTGTTGACAAACACCAGCCAAAACTTGCACGTTGCACAAACACGTCCATCTGTCTCTCTAACTGTTTGTGCAAAGCAACTCAAGAAAAAGTTCTGGCAGCCAAACTGAATTAAAACAGATGGGGGAGCACAAACTTTTGCACCAAGTTGTACGGACAGATTTGATCATAAAATGATTTAAATTTGTATAAATAAAGAGCGACGGGTTTTGGAGAGGAGATTGAGACATTTTTATGTTCTCCATCACACACACTTTATTATCACGCCGAGATCTGGTTTCTAGAGTGTGTGTGTGTGTGTGTGTGTGTGTGTGTGTGTGCGCTGTAAACGATCCAGACATGGAGCCTGGGAGGGTGGAGTGCACTCATGGAACATGGTAGCATGGAATTAAAAGACAACGGCGTCCCTGATTTAGTGCCACTGTGACGTTCGGAGGTCTGGAACTGGTGTAGTGACTCATGCAGCTGTGTGCAACACACACACACACACACACACACACACACACACACACACACACACACACACACACACACAAAGAGAGAGAGCTCTGCCAATCTCACGGCCTGGTTATTTCAAGAACAAACCTTAAATAGTTTTCATTCAATAAGAAAAATCTGAGGTCGAGTTCTACGGGAAACGCAGATTCATTTTGGCTGCCTAAAGTAAACACGCATTGTATTCAGACGTTACAAAGGCAGCAGGTCTGATTACTGAGCACTACGACTACACTAACCGTTTAAGAGCCTGCCACCACCTCGACCCAGGTTCGGGTCCTCAGTCGGGTTTTAAGGGGGTGATTACGGAGACACCTGCAAAACCCTGAGTGTGTGACCACACAGCGACTCTGATAAACCACTGCGAAAGCCAAGAAAGAATTATTCATAAACCAACAAAATGCAGGCGGCGTTCCAGATGTTCCACATAAACACAGCTGTGAGGACACCAAGGCGCAGTTTGGGATGCATTACAGAATTTATAGACACATTTCAAGCATGCGGTCTAGTAAGGCACTCGGTTCATTTTCTAAATAAAAAAAGTAGACCAACGTATTCAATGGGGAAGAGACGGGGAGAAAAAAAAAACAAAAAAAAAACTTACCTGTGACTGAAACATAACAGATTCATCTTTTTGACAATTTTACAAATTTAACAAGGCATTCTCTGCACTGTACCACCTCTTCTAAATCTATGAATATCTTCTATATTTATAGTTGTAGTGCCCTCTGCAGGAGCCTGAAGTTACTACCACCTTAAACACACGACGTGACTTGTTTTTCGTCCAGAGAGTTAATTTCCACACGTTTTGCGTTCCCGACAATGTCGCAATTAAATTCAGACTGAGAAAACGTCTTAGAAATCTGGCACAGAAAAAATTTTATTCATGTCAACCTACAAAAGACTTCAGATCAGGCCAATTTAGCGTAATTAATTAATCTAATGCATGACTTTGGACTGTGGGAGGAAACTGGAGCACCCAGAGTAAACCCACATGGTCACGAGAAGGACTTTTCCTCTTGGAGACTAACAATATGTCCCCACAATGTAAAAGTTTCAGCTTTCTATCCATGTGGTGACATTTGGTCCCCACAATGTAATGTATACATGAAACACACATATATACACAGAGAGCTAAATCCTATAGAAACATGTAATCAGGTCTATGGACACAAGCTCAAAAGAACCGAATTGGATCAGGGGAGGGGAAAAAAAACCTGAACATGCTTAGTTAATAATAAAAAACGTCACCTTTTAACTTTAGAAACTGATCAAAACCAATTTATAGGAACTTCCTTTGGAAAAACCTTCACCTATCAATATTTGGGACTGTGATGACTGTTTAAGGTACTGGCCTATGGAATAGAAGTAATATAAAATGTAAGTGACTTTACAGAAAAGCAAAGCCAAAGTGGCTTAGATTAAGTGGACCTGGCAACCGTGACAATTAACAGATTTCTGCTCTTTAACTCCCACCTCTGCTCGTGGATCCGCAGCACTGATTGGCTGTTAGTGACCAGCTGTTTAAGGCAGATTTTTATTTACTTTTATAATGTTTTATACATTTTTAAACACCACGCTCGTTAAGGTGAACGGACCTTGATCAGATGGTCAAACGGCGCTTATCAGTATCTAACATCTCATAGCTTTTTTGACATGAAGAGCAAGGTTACATCAGACGCATTAGTACTGGGTCAGCTTAGATCAACCAATTAACCTAACACGACTTTGGAATGTGGGAGGAAATGGGGAGAACATGCAAACCACAGGTGGAGTTTTACAGCAGCAGGTTTTAAGTCATAAGTGAGAAATCAGACCGACAAAAAACAATTCTAATTCTGTTCTCTACCTTTTATTGTTGTAAAAAGTACACATGCTCTTACTCGACCCGTTTCTATGTTTCTAAGATTCTTGGATCGTCTCGGTCGGCCAGAATCCGAGGCCTGCTTCCAGAGCACTTTTTCCTCTTTCCTTTTGAACCCATTCCCGTATTCCCTCACGAGGACGTTTGGCCGTGCTGCGTTTACGAGGGCGCGTATAAATAAACTGTTGCTTAGCAATGTAGCGGCAAAAGGCAGTGGCGATTTTTATAAGCTTTCATTATGTTTTCCAGCGGCGGGTTTGTCGATGCGGCACCTCCTGCCTGATGCAGCCCATTAAAGCATGTGGCGACCGTGTGACACTGCTCTGCGTGTGTGTGTGGGGGGCACATATGGTTTACATCGAGCGAGACTTTCCTAATTCCCTCCGTTTCTCATAATTTCCCCTCAGTAGCTGAACGTGGAGATTCTTTAGCGTCTCCACAGATTGAAACTTTACAGATTGTGCCTTTGCTCTTCCAAGCAACTGTTCAAATCAAACGCTGCCAAACGAAGATAGTCGGGCTGATAAGGAAACGTTCCATGAGTTTCCTTAAAGTTTCATCTCTTCAGTAATTATACACAGACCGATCACTTTATTAGGTACACCTGTTACAAAATATCTCAATCAGCCAAATCACGTGGCAGCAGCCTGGTGGTGTAATGTTGTGATTTTCTTGGTGCACGTCAAGCTCCTTAATACTAAGTGACCATCGTGCTTTCAAATTATGCAGTGCCAGGCACATTTTCCACCTACTCCACCACTCTGCACTGTCTACTTTTTAATTTAAGTAGCATAATTCATATATTTTCCACTAGGTGTCAGTCATAACATGATAAGGCATCTGCTACTTTGGCATGCAACCCTGCTACTCCAAAACAATTTGAAAGCTCTGATCGTGAGTATTGTTTCTGCACCCCTTTATGAGCTCATCTTATAGCAGGATAACAAACTACCGGTAGGTCCCAAAGCTCAAATCATCTCGTACTGTAACTCAAAGGCCTCCACAGGCACCAGATCTCAATCCAATACAGCAGGGATGTGATGGAATGGGAGAGTCAGATCCTGGATGTGCAGCCCACAAATCTACAGCGACTTTGCGATGTAGTCATATAAATAAATACGGACCAAAATCTCTAAGGAAGGTTTTCTGCACCTTGTTGAATTATAATATAAAGAATGAAGGCAATGGTCGAAATGCAAATGGTCTAACCTTGTACTAGTAAGGCGTACCTAATAAAGTGGCTGCGGAGTGATCAATGTTTGTTGATTTTCTGTATTAAGGAAAGTTAAACGACCTCTGCAGTACACAAACGTAAATATGACATATCGCATAAATGGCTAAAAAAATGTACAATTAAGTCCCCTTAAAACAAATCTGAGATAATCTGGAAAGGTGCACAAACTTTTGCAGACATTTTTTGTTCCAAAATCTTCACTTTATACTTGGCCATAAATGAAAATATCAAAAGTTCCGTCCAAACTGACGTGATAACGATCATCCTGTTTAATAGCATTTTTATTACCCGACCATGTGGAGCTCCCACAGTTAAGGGTGTTGTCCAAAACAGTCCCCAGAACCATTAGCCTACAGGAAAGGGAATTATGAAAGGATTCTGGGCACCTCCTGGGCACGTTCCCTTAAAATTCAGTTTAGTTTCAGGAATCCAAGATGGCAGCCAACCACAACCTTGTTTGTGAGGTCTGAATATTTAAAGTTTTAAGTTGTCTTATATCTCCTATTTCATAATATCGGGTTTTATTGTGGGATATTTTATCAGTTTATCAATATCTCTTTTATTTTGTGATTTTTGGGGCTTATTTTTGGATACTTCAGTACTCATTGTGTTGGGTCACTGTGTGGTTTGATGTTGCCTATGGACTGTTTGATGCTTGGAGTTGAAGTCTTTCTGGATTAACCTTGGAGTAAGGCCATACATAGGTCTGTCTGAATTTGTCTGTATGTGCTGTTTGGATTGTTTGAACCTTTTGGAATTTACCTGCTAGCAGTAGCTACCTTCCACCATCCTAAGGCTGCTGATTTCCACCAGTATTACAGCAGCTAGCCCTCACTAGGCTTGTTTCAGCTTGTGTTCACTAGGCCTGCAGCAGGAAGCTTCCTCTAGCTATGCAGTAGTAAAGCTTTCCTTTGACCCTGAAATCAAATTGGCTTTCACCAGTCTGGAAGCAGTTAGCCTTAACCAGCTCAATAGCTAGCCAGCCTCCACTAGCCTTTCAGCAGCTAGCTTCCACCAGCTTTTGGAAGCTAGTCTTCTTCAGCCCTGCATCAGCTAGTCTCCATCAGCTTACCAGCTTGGCAACTAGCCTCCATCAACTCTGCATTGGCTAGCCTCCAATAGTTTACTAGTTTGGCAGCTAGGCTCTACCAGCTAGGCTCTACTATCCTCCATTAGCACTAAAATTAGCTTCTACCAGCCCTGCAGCAGCTAACTTCTATCAGCACAATCAGCTGCAAACTTCCAACAGCATTGCAGCAGATATTCTCCATCAACCCTGCAGCAGCCAGCCTCCGCCAGCCAAACAGCTGCTAGTCTCCATCAACCCTGCAGCAGCCAGCCTCCACCCAACAGCTGCTAGTCTCCATCAACCCTGCAGCAGCCAGCCTCCGTCAGCCCAACAGCTGCTAGTCTCCATCAACCCTGCAGCAGCCAGCCTCCACCCAACAGCTGCTAGTCTCCATCAACCCTGCAGC
>JAVSBU010247847.1:0-11753 GCA_033118015.1 Loricariichthys derbyi | reverse complement strand
TGTGTGTGTGTGTGTGTGTGTGTGTGTGTATATATATATATATATATATATATATATATATATATATGTGTGTGTGTATATATAATGCTATTTGTATTTCATTACAGTAGCTTAAAATACTGTGAAAATGTTAATATCTGGTTAATGTCCGATTCAGTCCTGTTTCACGGAACACATTGTGATTGTTAAACCGCACATAGCAGTACTTTCAAATATTCTGACAAATGGGATCCCAGGTGTAGAAATTTAGGTCCAATATTGTTAGAAATTGGAACTACGGATGCATTAACGTTATAAAATCTTTGTCATTGCTGCTATTACCATTATTTTGGTAGCACTATCACTGCTGTGGTACCGATGTGGCATACTTTAGGAATCTAACAATCTGTCTTAACTGATTTCCCCTCAGTTCCTGATCCTCCCATGATCGACCTTTCCCAGAGTCGTGTGTATAATGAGGGCCTGATCCACTGGAGGCTACCTGAAGATTCTCTGCCCACAGACCGCCATGTGGTTGAGTACAGAAAATTGGGAAAAAAGGATGAGGAAGAGAGCCAGTGGCATGAGACTGAGCATGTGTTCAGCTCTAGCACAGTGGTGTGTGATCTGGACAGTGACTGTCGCTATGCCTTCAGAGTGCGCAGTAGCCGCAACACCATGTACAGCCCCTACAGCCCTGAGGTGTTCTTCCACACACCCCCTGCTCCAGGTATAGATTTCTTTACTCCTGTCATTGTGAGTAGTTACATTAGGTACATACCTAATGTGATATTGACCTTGGCTATGTTTAAATTAATATTTAAATAAGGTAATAATCTGTGAAGATGACAACTCTTCAATCGTTACTTATATAAAAAAGTATGTATTTAATATCTATAGAGTGTTTTCAGGCCTCTGGATGTGAGGAGTGCAAATACAGTATATTTGCATTTATACCATAATGCTAGTGAATTTTATGTTGATTTTGTAGTCGGTGTACAGCTTGTACAGCAGTAAAGGTTTACTGTCTTCTGAAAACAACTCACCACACAGCCACATAGGGAACTGCAGTGGCCAAGCGGTTAAGGTACTGGGCTATGGACCAGAAGGTCCAGGGTTCAAATCCAACTTCTGCCAAGCTGCCACTGTTGCACCCTTAAGCAAGACCCTTAACCCACTGGATTGTAAGATTGTATAACTTAAGTTACTCTGGATAAGAGCATCTGCTAAATGCCATAAATGTGAAATGGTAATGTCTAAATAGCTGGCAACAAAAATGAGTACACCCCACAATGAATATGTTTAAATTGTGCTCAGTTTCAATATTTTTATTATCTACCATTATTATCTAGCACTGCCTTAGCCCATTTAGAGATGGAATTCACCAGAAATGAGCAGGTTGCTAATGCACACTATGATGTACATGTATGTACCCGGGATGCATTTCAGGATTTGCAGTCAGCATGGATACTAAAAGAATAAATTCACAGATTCTGGATAGGAGAAAATGTTGGTGCTTTTTTTCCCTTTTTTTTTTTTTTCCAAATTATGTATATTTGTATTTTTATTCCTGAATTCCACAAATCAATATTTCTTCATCTAGTAAACCATGGACCCTATCAGGTTTTTAATATTACAGTGTTCCCTCACTACTTCGCGGTTCATTTATCGTGGACTCACTGTTTTGCGGATTGTAATTATGTAAAATATTTATTGTAGTATTTTTGTTGTTACAATTTATACATTCTTATAATCCAAGCAATTGTGGGTTAAGGGCCTTGCTCAAGGACCAAACAGTGGCAGCTTGGCAGAGGTGGGATTTGAACCCTGGAGCTCCATAGTCCAACACCTTAACCACTAGGCCACCACAGTCCAAGTTGGAGGAAAGCCTGCTTTCATTTTGCCTCACATTCTTCATTTCTCAGTAATGTGTAGCAGTGAATGCACTGTGCTTTTAATGAGGAAGATTACTGGGTCACCGAGTCTGTGTAATATTCGCTGACTTATCTGCAATGCCTGTTAAAAACCTGATTAAAACCTGAAATGAGATCTTTTAAATTTTCTGCTGACAATGACAAGTACACCCCTTCATGGCAAGACTATTCCATATTATACTTTTCTGGCTGTGGCCTCTTTGAGCAGGACCATGTACTCACAACCACTCACTCACACTGCAGAAATTGTTCAGGAATAGTTTGAGGAACACGACAAAGACTTGGCCTCAATCTCCATATCTTAGTCCAACTCTGTCTTGGAAGGTAAGAGCCTTGGAAGGAGACCTACACAATTCTAAGCAGGTGGTTTTAATATTATGGCTAATTGGTATACAGGGTTCCCGCACTACTTCACAGTTTATCACGGACTCGCTGTTACGTGGATTTTTCAAAAATTATTAATGTAAAATATTTATCGTGGTGTTTTTGCTGTTTCACATTGTTTTGTGGTACTCCGTTTAAACTGTTTTTGCATATGCGTAGTACGTATTATACAGCGTAAATAACCACCTAAAATGTTTATTCATCTGTGTCAATTACCTATTGATATTTAAGTTATCTATATTTAATATTGACGTAAATACTTTATTGTGGCTAACTTCACTTACACGAGAGACTTCAAAATAAAAGACTCCGCCTTTACCTAAATGTATAGACTGGCATGAAGTCTCTACATTTAGGTAAAGGCAGAGTCTTTTATTTTGAAAGGGTTGTTTGGCAGTGGCCATCTTTGTTGGCAAGCTTCTCAATAAGCTAATTCATTATCATTCTAGCTGTAGGATGTGTATTCAGTGGTAAGTACTCGTATCAAATTTTTAAAATTACTTATCTAAGTTTAGGTTTACATTTTATGAACGTTTAAGTAGATGTTTTTGTTAAAAGGCACATGTACAGTATGGGAAAAGTTAAGTTACTAAACGTCACTACTTTGTGGAAATTCACTTATTGTGGGTGGGTCTGGAACGAATCCCCCACGATAAGTGAGGGAACACTGTATAAAAATCAAGTCTCGCACAGTGTCTCAGCACCAGACCTTAAACCAGTTCTATTATTCAGTACTTTTTACATGGGGCTGTTGTGGCTAGGTTTTTTTTTATTTTTTATCATGGCCGAATTTAAACCACACAGTATTTTGAAGAGCAAAACAAATGGAATCAGGTGTAGCTCCTGCTTGGGTGGTGAAACCCTGTAGCTACTAGACCTTTGTTGATAACATTGAAGATCCCTGACCCACTGGACCCTGAACCAAATTTTACTTTTGTTTTTTGTATACATTCTGATATCATGCTGTAAGTCATTTGGATTGACAACTGTTGGTTAAATACATTTTCTTAATCACCTCTTATTGTTCTGGTTCTTCACAAATGCACACAGCTAGGTGTAATTTTGGTTGGTGTAGTGGTTGTGAAAGCCCTCTCTTAAACAGGTCTTATCCAAGACTTCATTATCGCTTACAACTGTTGGTTAAGACCTTCTGGTGCAGCCACCTTCATATAGTAGTTTAACAACATCTACCCACATCTGTTTTCTACCATTGTTTCAAACCAGTACAGCATAACAAAGAAATGCAGATGTAGTAAGTGCTTAAAAACAGAATGATGTTTTGACTGTTTTGTCGTATGATTTACACAATGCTTTTACACTAATTTTAATAATTTAATAATCAATTAATATTTAAAATATATTTAAGATAACAGTCAAATAGTTCCCTCCACATCGGCACCTCTGTTAAAGATGAGTGAAAAGGGTTATAAGAAATGTATCTTTTGGAGAATTAACTTAATCTCACTAGAAAAATTAGGAAAAATCCAGCTTTTAATTGGAGTAATTTAATCTAAAAGAGCAAAGAGATCCTCCTAGAAATTATTAGAAACAAGATGTAAGTAAAGCATTTTGGCTCTTTATATTTCACATTTAAGTTGAATAGAGTGTCTGGGAACTTTTGAGCAGTAATCCATGACATTGTTTCTCTGAGTTGGCACAGGGATCACATTTCTCTTAATAATGCTTCAACAGGGAAAAGGGAAAAGAAAACGCAGTTCAAAATGTATTGACCTTCATAAGTCAGGAAATGACAATGCAAATGGCTACTCGCCTGAAAAGTCCCAGATCTACTGTTAGGGCAATAATTAAAAAGTTCTAATCAACCGAAACTGTGACTTAATTGAGTGGAAGAAGACAAAGTTTATTTTGCCACTACAGATAGTGTATGAGAAGAGAGGCAAAAATATCTCCATGGATCAGTGTTGAAACGCAAATGTAATCATCTGGAGTTTGCAGTGGTCTTTGACCATAACTGTTATACTTTCAGATAAAACAAAAAATGAGCTTTTTAGCAACAAACACTCAAGGGTGGTTTGAAGTGTAAAAAAAGAAAAAAAGAAAATTGAGACACTGAATTTTGGGTTTTCATTATCTGTAAGCCACAATCATCAAAATTTCAAAAAATAATGGCTTGGATTGTTTCACTCTCTGTAATGAATCTATATAATATATGTAAAAATATGCTAGTGGTACCTGGCGTCTGTGTGAGTTATGTTACCTCCACTTATTAACTGTTCAGGAAACATTTATTTCATTTCAAAAGTTTACCCAGGTATTTCTTTTGTATTGTTGAACATGTTGATTGCCAAAGATAGGAATAAATTCATTTTGTCTGAACTATAACTGAACTTTTGTCAAATCATTTCCTTCTTGTGTAATGTACATCACGGTGGCCAATTTTCTAATTTCCCAAATGGCCATAAAAAATAGAAATAAAAAAAAAAATTTAGTCCATATTCAAATATCTTACAGCAGGATATGTGTTTCAAATGGATTGCAAGCCTTAAAACATGTTTTTGTCCTGAAAAAGAATCAATTAGTTGGACACCTTGTGATGAACATTACGTTTCTACCATAGTTATAACAAAGTCAATTTTCTCCTAAATGGCTGGAGCAAATCAATTTCTTTCAAGCATTATTTAGGTAGATGAACTACTTTGAAATGCTCAAAATATTCAAAGAAAACAAAAACATTCAAACCTCATGTCACACTTCTTAGGCCACTAGCATATTTTTACATATATGTGTTTCACTTTCTGAAATGAGTGACACACATATTGAACTTTTTCATGATATTCTAGTTTTTTTATATGTACCTGTAGTTTCTATGCTATGTCTAAGCCTCTGGTGGTTCTTCCTCAGTGTTTGGCTTCCTCTTCAATGAGAGATGTGGATTCAGCACAGAACGTCTGTTGTTGAGCAAGAGGAAAGACTCTGTGGAAAGTGTGGCTGGGATGACTTTCTTGTTGGCTGCTGATCGAGTCCAGACAGGAAGCTACATATGCCTTGACTACATCATCGGTGACACAGGCATCTCACATGGCCGCCACTACTGGGCTTTCCGTGTGGAGCCAAGCTCATACATGGTGAAAGTTGGAGTGGTGTCAGATTCAAAGATGATAGAGTGGTTCCACAACCCACGTGACACCAGCAGCCCAAGGTAATATGCATAATATTGTGGGGAATGTCAATATGATGACATTAATTAATATGCATAATAGTAAATAAGTCATATGTGTTTCTGGGGGACGGCATGGTGATGCATCAGTTAACTGTTATCATCTCACAGCTCCAGGGTTTGTTTGGTCCCAGTCTTGGACTCTGCCTGTGTGGAGTTTGCATGTCCTTCCTGAGTCCATGTGGGTTTACTCTGGGTGCTGTGTATTTCTCCCGCAGTATTAAGACATGTCTTAGGTTAATTGGTGTATCTAAAGTGCCCCTGGTGTGTGTGTATAAATGTACATGTATGCACTACAATGGATTGATGCCCTGTCTAGGGTTGTTCCTGCCTTGTATCCTGTGTTGCTGACTAGGCACTGAATTTACCTCAAGAAAATTAAGACTTTTTTTAAGTCGTCGAGGGTCATCTGGGAGGGAGTTCCAGAGTTTGGGGGCCATGGCAGCAAAAGGCTGTCTCTGAACTCTTTAGTTGTGTGGTGGGCACCACAAGCATGTTTTTAGCAGCTGATCTGAAGGTCCTCGTGGGTGCTGTCTCATGATCACAAGGCTAAGATATTAAGGGGCAAGAGTATGCAAAACATTTGAAGGTATGCAGTAGTACTGTATTCCCTCGCTACTTCATGGTTCGTTTATCGCTGTTTCGCAGATTTTCAAAAAATATCAATGTAAAATATTTATTGTGGTGTTTTTGCTGTTTCATTGGGTTTTGTGGTACTCCGTTTATAGTATTTTTGCACATGCATAGTATGTATTATACAGTGTAAATAACCACCTAAAATGTTTATTCATTTGGGTTAATTACCTAATTGATGTTTAAGTTATCTATGTTTAATATTGACGTAAATACTTTCTTATTGTGGCTAATGTCACTTACACGAGGGACTTCAAAATAAGACTCCGCCTTAACCTAAATGTAGAGACTTCACACCCAGGCTTCAACAATAAAGATGGTCTGAATGCCCGGGGCAAGTAAAACATGCCGTCGGGACAGCTACATGCAAAATCACTTGCCCGGTCGGGTCAGTTCATGTTGGGTTGGACCCGCGCAAGAACAAAACAACGTGGGCAAACTCAATTCCATTAAACAGTTAACCCCTCGTAATGGAAAAAGTGCTCTAGTCCACTCGCACGTTCAAGTCAAAACCAATCATTTTATTTGTTGATAAACGACGTCAGAGCGAGGCGAGCAGGAAAATGTCAGCAAAGCGTGAATACGAAGCTGCTTCTTCCTGAGGAGGGAAACTTTTTATTTTACTACCGCTAAAGGCATAATTGAACAATCAAATGAACCGCTCGAGAGTCGACTCTCTCTACAAGTGAACATGAATCCTTTGTTCAACCTAAACTTAAAGGGCCAGCAGAACAGTCTGATTAATGCAGTGTCTGTGTGCGAATACTATTGTGTTCTGTAGCTAATAATATAATACAAGATAATATAATTTTAGCTAATACAATGTAAGATAATATAGTAATAGCTACTGTAATAATATAATGCAAGCTATAATATAGTAGCTAATATAATACAATGTAAGCTAATAGTAATAGCAGAAGGTAAGATGTGAGAATGTTTACTTATATTAATAAAACATAACCATAACTAAACACACTAGCTTTTGTGTACTTATTTATATGTGAATAACATTTTTAAATTCAAATATTTTTGGGACACTAGAAATTTGGTACGGGACTGTACACTTTCTGGTAACTTGCTTGACCGGGCAAGTTGGGGAAGAAGTTAACGTTGAACCCTTATGCCAGTCTATATATTTAGGTAAAGGAGAAGTCTTTTATTTTGAAAGGGTCGATCGGCAGTGGCCAGCTTTGATTTCTATCATTCTAGCTGTAGGACGTATATTTAATGGTAAATACTCATATTTTAAAATTATATATCTAGGTTTAAGAGTTTAAAACATTTTATGAACATTTTAAGTAGACATTGTTTAAAAGGTACATGTTCAGTAATGGAAAAGTTATTAAGTGTCACTGCTTCGCAGAAATTCACTTATTGCGGGTGGGTCTGGAATGGATCCCCCATGATAAGTGAGGGAACACATTTAGCCAGTGCAAATATTTAATAAGATATTGTGTTCTGTCTCAGATCAAAATAGTGAGACAGGAAAGAAACAAAATCTCGATTGATACCAGACATATCTTAGATAGACATTTGATTACCAGTACTGAACTAAATGGGGATACAGAATTCTTAATGAAAGGTAATTTCCATGAAATGGCCTGGTATCTTATGTAGCATATCTAGATTGCAGCTGGTTATTTGTCAAAAACTCTTGCTCATACCTGACTATCTGCCTGTTATAGGTATGACCATGACAGTGGACATGACAGTGGCAGTGAGGACACATGTTATGAGCTGTCTCAGCCTTTCACTCTCCTCACTGTGGGCATGGGCAAAGTCTTCATTCCCAAAGCGTCCATCACTGCAGCTGCAGGGGATCATGGCAGCCGTGTTTTACCTCTGCCTCAGCGAATTGGTGTTTGCCTAGACTACGATACCGGCCGTGTGTTCTTCTATGATGCTGACTCCATGCGCTGCCTCTACGAGCGCCAGGTGGACTGTTCCGGCACCATGTACCCTGCGTTCGGCCTTATGGGAGCAGGAGCCATCCACCTGGAGGAGTTCATCACTGCCAAGCGTCTCTCATACATGTGAAAGCCGTTCAGCTGATCTCCATCTCTATACCTGTATTGGCTTTTCTGAATATTCTTGGGTCATGATATGTAGCTTTCAGTGCAGTGTAACAGCCATAAGAAACCTGAACTAACCTTGATTTAGTGCCCATGTGCCTTTTATAAGATCAACTAAGCAGGTGGTTGGGTTACTATCAATATATCAATCAGGTCTTATCACGTGCAGGAATGCAAAACTCCACATTCACACCTTCCAGTGTGAAGGATTCACCTTGTACAATTCACATGTGAGCAGTTCCAATAGGAAAAGTACATCTTGCACATGATTCACTGTTCTGCACTAATACCTATTCACTACCAGTGGCATGTTAAAGGCTCTGACTGTAGTCATACACTAACACTACACCTTTCATTTCAGATTGTTGAACATTTTCTAATGAATAAGTAATTTGCAGTGAAATGTAAGCAAAACATTGTCTTAAAACATTAAGTTCATGCATGCATAGGTTGTTGCTAAAATGTTTCCAGTCATAATGTAATATGATTGGTATGTATCTGAATGAAGCATTGAATAGCTTTTGCATTAAGAATGTATCTTTAGTAGAGTAGCATATGGAGTACTGCTGCTAGGTTTTAACCAGGGTACGATGTCTAACACTGATTTAAAGTTTGATTGGCTAATATAGACCCTAAGCACCAATGTGGAATGACAGAAAAACTGATTTGTCCTTAATGATGGCTTTAACTACAAGGTTATTGGCTGTAAAGGGACTTGACTGCACTATGGTTAGATCCGATGGGATGTGATTCCTCAGGTACTCGAGCTATGGGCTTTTTGAAAACTACCTCTTAATCCTTCAAATTTTACTGTTTCATACAGTTTTAGTCACTGATTTTCTGCTTTGATTGTGTTGAAGCGGTGCTCTGTGCCTGCTGAAGCCCAAAGGCTTTTTCCATGTATGCTGAAATCCTGCAAATGACCAAATCTTTTGTTTCAGCATTATAGCAGTCAATATTGACGAGGCTAATGAGACTAATTTCATTTTATTTTACAGGATGCTCTTGAATAAATTTTTTCTTACATAAGTTTTTCTTTAGTTCATGTAAATGTAGCGTTACAGTTTTAAGGTTTGATCTTTAAATGTGAAGGAAACGATCACGTGTTGTGATCTGAAGTAGGGTGTTTTTTTGGGGGGGGGGTTTTTTGTGGTTTTTTTAAATTGTTTTCCCACTAATGTTTAGTAGATTATAGCTGTTGTGTTCTGAAAATTTGTCAGTAGGTAATTTTGTGGTCTTTTACAGAACCATGCTTGTTGGTATAGCCTCATATCAAATGGTGAAATCATGCTGTCCTATTTGTCATTCTTTTTTTTTAAAGACACTAATGATTACACTTAACGTTTTCTTTTCCTCATAACTGCACAGTTCTTTGGATTGAATGAAGAATCTATGCACATTAGTTTACACTTTCTGGCTGGTGTTCTTGTTATACTACGATGTGTGTGTCACATGGTGTAATGGTTTTGAGTAATCACAACCAAATGTTTTGTTTCTTGTACATGTTGAGCTATTGGGAAGGAAAGTTGTCTTCACTAGTTGCATTTGATGTTGAGTATCAAGGTAGCATGAACTGTACTGTATTAAACAGGCTATAGTCTTTTAGTTGATTGTTTAAACTTGCTTCTCAAGCTAGCACTTTATAGCACGTGAAGCCAGTAGGCTTGCTGCAAGGGTGCGTGAATTAGGGCGCAATATACTTCCCCCACAGAAAGTACTGAATTCTTTAAACAAACTGGGGTGTGATGTTGGTTTTTAGTGAATTTAATGAAAACATAAACCTGTCTGTCTCCTTATCTGTACTGCTTTATTTTTTAATGTACCATGGAGGATTTTGATATCAAATAAAAGTGTTGTAACTGAGTTTTGGGATTAGTTTGTTTAATTAGAATTGTTCTGTGATTAGCAGTATTAATGGTGATGGCAGTAATGGGTAAATCACGAGCCAAAGATGTATGTATGTGCGAGATGTTAAATCTTGTTGCTGTCGTTTTAAGTAAAACTGCTGCATTAGCAAATTATGGTCCTTTAAATGTACTTTTTTGATTTTCTGATTAATTTGTACGACAGTTGCCTAGTGCTTCTGCATACAAGCCACACATTTGTATTTACCAGACCAGGGGTGTGCAAAAGATATCCAAAAATGTAGGCTTACTAAAAACTGAATTAGACTACTTGTTGTCAAAACAGTCACAGAAACACATTGACAAACTTTGTATATTGTTTAACCTTGCTCTAGTGTTACCTTTCTGTTGCTATCTCTTATGTTAACGGGTCGGTTTTGACCCATGTCTTAAATTAGCCATAAAATGCCCTGAAAACAATTATTTATCATCCAATTACTTTCTTACCACTTGATTACCTTGTCAGGCTCCATTATCCATGAAAAGATTGGTTTTAATATTTTCGTTGTGGCCTTAAGCCTTTCTTTTAACAGCATACCCCTCGTTTTCAATATTAAAAAAAAGTGGTCAAATGAACCTCAAGAGAATAATGTAAAAAAATAAAGGTTATTCTGTTAACTAAGTATTAGATCAAATCTCTTAAATGTTAAAAAAAAAAATTTAATATTATTAACTATAGTAACATCTGTGGTGTTTCGGGTCAATTTCGACCCATATGTGTTTACTTCAAGAAAAGGGCAAAAAATAAGCCTTTTTTTCCCCAAAAAATAGAACTTTAATACATATACAACATGAACAATCAAACAAGCAACAACTAATCGAGCAAATCACACCAACAGAAATCAAGTACTGGTTCCATATGAACTCTGTGCAAGAACGTGTGTGTGTGTGTTTAGATGCATGTGTGGCAAAAGTGACACTTTTTGTGTGTTCTTTATATTTTTTGCAGGTGAAGCACAATGTGTTGGTCTTTCTGTCCTTATTGCTAGGGCAGACCTGACCCCTCTTTCTTTTCGAATCAGCTGGTCTCACAGTGGTTGTGACTGTGGCTGTTGTTGATGGTCAGGCAGGGCTGTCTGAGGAGGACGCTGATGCTCTTCTTGCTCTGGATGTGGATGGAGAGCATGGTGAGCGCCGCAGCGGCTGGGTCTCGGGTCACTCGTTCCCTTTGCTCAGTGTGTGGCTTGACAAGGGAACTCCCTAGTTCTTCAAGAAACATTCTTGGCTTGGTGTTTTTTGTTGAGTTCCAGCCTTGGTGAATGTGGATCCACAACACAAATGCATTGTATGCAGACACATTGAGAATGTTGTAAAACACAACCATTGGCCGCCATCTGGTCATTCGCTGACAAGTGTAGGTGGCAGTCAGCTTGTCTAGATTGTCCACTCCTCCTTTGTTTTTGTTGTAGTCCAGGATGATTATGGGCTTTTTGCCACTTCCTGATGACACAGCAGCATCCTTGTGAAGAGTGGACATCAGTATCACATTACGTCGTTTTTTTGGACAGTATGAAACAGTGGTGGTGTCTGTAAAAACAAACTTTGAGGAAAGTGGAGCCCTGACCTTCACCAGCAACATTTCAGCAGGCAGCTCAGGTTTTTTTTTTTTTTTTTTTTTTTTTTTTTTTTTTTTTTTTTTTTTTTTTTTTTTTTTTTTTTTTTTTTTTTT
>JAVSBU010247739.1:0-11753 GCA_033118015.1 Loricariichthys derbyi | reverse complement strand
ATAAAAACACAAAACAAGCAACAAGCCAAATCAGCAAAGATGAGGCAAAACGCAAATCAGCTATCTTTAAGTAGCATTATTTTTAAACATTTCAATGATTTTCTTACACATTTGTTGTCTATCTTTGCTCTTCAAAGACATTTGTGAATACTGCTTTTATACCAAATCCTGATTTCAAACACCTGTTGGCATCATCTGCTTGAAATTACATGATTATATTATTTTTACCTTATTACTAGCCCTGAAATGCAGGAACTTATGTTTATTAACAAATTAAATTAAGTTGACCAGAGGGGGAAAAAAAAAAAAAAAAAAAAAAAGCACTATCTTGGGTTCATACTGTATGTGATGAAATAAAAGGCAAAGCTAATGTAAGGAACAATGTATTTATGTTTTATTTGCTTTTTCGATTCTGTCCTAACTTTTACTGATTTGAGGTTGTACCACATCTTCTTACATTAACAGAAATGGCTATTAACTCTAGACCTTTGAAATTTTGTGAACAAAGAAAAAAAGCCTATTTGCTGCCCTTTTCTAACCAGTACCAAACCATTATCCATTTTAAAACAGAGCTATCTTTGTTTTTGTTTCAATTACAGATGGATACAAAAAGAATTTTATAGGAAGATGTATATTTTATAGCTGATTTTTAGATTTAAATATGTAAAGAAAACTCCCTATTACAAGTAAAGTTTTAATCAGGTGTACTATAATTGAATACAAGAGAGAGTACGGGGTAATCGCTTACGTATTCAAATTCTTCACCCTGCCTATTTATGGTTACACCAAGTTTTGTGGAGCCTGTCGATTTCAGTGCCCATTCGCTCTTATTGCACCTTGGTAAAAGTGACTGATATTGTGGATTTTTTTTAATTAAAGCGTCAGGAGCAACTTATAAATATCTATATCAAGTACTTGTGCCTAATTAGCACCAAGCTATGGCTTTTTCACTTTAAATACATTTTACTCAATTACTGTGTGTTATTCATACAGAACATGTATCATTCTAATAATCCAGTTTGTAACACTTTACTAGGTCTCTTCAGCCAATGGGTCCCTTAACCTGTGTAACATGCATGCAACTAAATACATCAGTGTATAATGTTTATATTTGTCTGTTATGCATTGTTTTGTTTATCTTATTACTTATTATTCTCCCACTCACAGACTGAGACCTTGAATGCCACTTCTGTATATCCCGTGTCTCCTTACATTTTCAACCTGCAAATAAAAATGAGGGAATGTCAAATATTTAGTTTGACGCTGGCCCTGCAGGCCAGATAAAAGAAAAGCACAAAAGACAATTCCCATTTTCTATGATGAAGAACCTCTGTCAGTTTCATATACTGGACTTAATTTCTAATTCTCTTCTGAAAAGACTAAATATATCATATTTTATCGTATGGTGAACATTATTGGATCTTTTTTTTTTTTCTCTCAATTCCTCACACAAAGGATCGGAATTGTGCATTTTTGGACCCATTTACTCTTCTGATGAACTTTTGTTCCCTGTGCAGAATTAAGTTAACCCTCTGTGCTTGAACTTCCATCTCTGAAACATGACTAGAGCCAGCTCTGGCCTGTGATGTGTGTCTGTTTTCACATGCAGCACATTGTCAAAAGTATATACACACCCTCTTCAAAACTCACCGATTTGGGTACTTCAGGAACACCCATGCTAGCAGGTTCAGAAAACTAAGTGATCCATTATGAGCCTTCATAGGTCATACAGGTGGTAGAGCCATACTGAAGAGTTCATGGCACTGTCACACGATTTCCAACAAGTCTACTCTCTAAGAGCTGCCCTGGCCAATTGCCGCTTTTGGGAGGTGGAACTGTGTAGGAGCAATAATAGCTTAGTCCAAGTGGTACAGTCTCATTGAAGCAATGAGTGATAATTTGTAGTACGTCAAATGGTGTCCTCACAATAGAGAACACTCACTAAAGACTTCTATTGCCTATGGAAGAAGCTTTTATTAGTTAAAATGGCTATCCAGCCCAACACAAGAGATTTGCCCATAGCACCCCATGCCTTGAGTTCAGAAAACACACTGCAAAGACTGTACCATCTATTTTAGCATCCTAGAGCTTTCTAGCGCTACAGGTTTTGTACACGCCATTATTAGCATTAGCTTGCGTGGGTGATTATATTCCAGTAGCACAAAGGAGCTTCGTAGCAGCGTGTGTTCAAGGCACTGTGTCAATCTTCTATTAAATCAGTGCAGTATATAATCACTGGATATCAAATGGGTTCGTAGACTTCTCAGCAATTACTGTGTAATTAACTATATCACGTCACTCTGTTTTACTATTATGTAAATATATCTACTGCATTTAAAGTCATTGTTGCTTAAACTATATGGATTATCATCATTACAATTATTAGAACTTGTACCTTGAATATGGGGAAAAAAATCTGTATTCACAAGATTGTGTTTATAATGTATAGAGAGATATTTAGATTACTTTTTTTTTAACCGCTGCTGAATTAGAACATGGACTTGATTAAACTACGTGCTTTTTTTAAAAGTTTTAAATTAAATCCTGCTAGCCCAGGGCTGCTGCATGCAAGATTACGGATGGGATTTTAATGAAGTATGAATATGTGTGTGAACAAAGACGGAGACTTGGATTATTTTTGACTCTGCAGGATATTATGGGCATTCAGTAATGTAGCAACATAATTCTAAAAGATCTTTCTTCACTCACTCCCTTTTACAGCTAAACATAATTTAAAATGTTATACAGTGCTTATACAATGTGTTTTCAAAATTGTTCTTCACTTCATATAACATTAAACAGCAATAGTGTACACTTTCAGCCTATGGTTTGTTTTACAAAAGAGTAGCAGCTAACCACAGAGCCTGCGACAGCTGAAGGCTAAATGTTCATGAGATTTCATTTCAGTTAGTCACTGTTCTCTTGCCATAGACGTATGGCCGTGTGTGGTAGCTGTAAATGAAGACAGAAGGTTCACTGTGACATGGTTAACCTAATACAGAATGTAACACTTAAGAGCTGTAAACAATGTTGTTTTTCGATTGGTTTTGTTTTTTAAGTATGATAAAGCTATTTTAGCAAGCACAACTGTTGTCCAATTGGTTTTCTCTGTGTTGTTTATGACTTTTTATTAGGTGCAGACAGAAAAAAAATTCATATTTCCAAGTAGCTCTCAATAAACATGTGCTGAGACAAAAGCTCTCTGTATGATATGCTCTGTAAACCAGGGATAAAAATGCCCCACAACCACCTATCTATTCTTCCTCATGCAGCTCAGAGATTTGTTTATATTGACATGAACGCATCACGTATTTGCAGATTTGTTGGCTGCACATGATGTTAATTTCCCATCCCACCACATCCCAAAGGTGCTCTATGGACTGAAATCTGGTGACTATGGAGGCCATTTAAGTACAGTGAACTAGTTATGTTCAAGAAACCAGTTTAAGATGATTTGAGCTTTGTGACATGGTCTGTTCCCTACTGGTACATCATGGAAGGACATGGTGAGCAACATTACTGAGGTAGGCAGTGTTTATCTGATACTCAGTTGGTTCACTCAGCACCAGAAGCCAGAACCATTGATTCAAAACCATTGAGGCAAGATGGAGCCAACTTTTTTCATTTACACCAAATTTTGACCCTACCATCCAAATGGTATCACAAATTATGACTCAGACTTCTCTGGTGTGATTTTCCTGAGCCTGTGCAAATTATAGCCTCAGTTGCCTGTTCTCAGTTATCAGGTCTGGTCTTCTACTATTGAATATTGCTATTCTATCAGAAATTTCCTTTGTTTGGGCCATGATACACTTCTACAAATGTGCTGTGAAGAGCAGACTTGATCTGTTCTTTAAATAAAACAGGGTGCTCACGCACACCTGATTATCATCCTATTGATTGAAAACCATTGACTAATTTCACTTGCAAATTAACTGCTAATCCCAGAAGTTCACATACTTTTGCCATTCACTAATACAGTGGTACCACGAACAAATTTTCCCCATTTAAAATAAAGGAAATAGATTTATTTTGTTCCCACCCTCTGACAATTCACCAACATATCCTAAATTATGAATAAATACGTTTTTAATTAAGAAAAATAATTATATACAGATGGAACAAATATAAAGTGTACAAAATACAGTGCTGTAATCTTACCTTGGCGACAGATAAGCACGGCTCCGTGTACTCTCTTGGCTGTGCTCTCATTCTACTCCCTTAGGCATTCTGTTGTCCACGCTTGTCTGAGTGCCACCTAGTGGCACTACTATATTGTAACATGATAAACTCATCAGCCTCCTTTAACTATCGGCGGTGTCCCGAAGCTCGGGAACTGAGCTTGTGTCTAGAGCAGATATTTTGCTCAAGCCGTGGCTCATATCTCAAAAAAAGTCGTATGTGGAGGAGCTCGTATCTCAAGGTAGCACTCTATGTAATATTAGATTTTCCACAATAAATAAGTGACCAAATATTTTATCTAATTTGCTTAACTAGGTTCTATCATCTAATCTGATGATTTAGATCGTATTTATGCAGATACACAAAGTTCAAAAACTTAAGCACCACT
Source organism: Loricariichthys derbyi (assembly GCA_033118015.1). NCBI lineage: Eukaryota > Metazoa > Chordata > Actinopteri > Siluriformes > Loricariidae > Loricariichthys > Loricariichthys derbyi. Next base: position 7,183 of record JAVSBU010247739.1, on the reverse strand, counting down.
GTACAAAACACAGCTAAGTACTCTGTAATCCAATCAAGCATTACACAATCCCGAGTGATGTTGCAGGGGTCAATAAGTACTTGTCAATAAAGGCCAGAGTTTTAGAGGCTTTCTGCTGAGGTTATTTTAAATATAATTTAGAAAATGACCAAGCATGCATTATCTGAATAAACTTTAACTCACTTCTAACACAAAAATTATGCCACAATAAACTATAACTACACCAATGTAGTACAATATTGAGTTCCCCCATTTAGAGTAATGATCAGCTGCATCAAACATGGAAATTGCTTACTTCAGATTAAACAGCCAGTCGAACAGACAGCAGTACCCTGCCTCTGTGCCAGTGTCAGTACAAGTATTGATGGGGAGTATAAAAGGCCCAGCTTTGTAGCCTAAAAGGCAAAACGGTGCTTTAGACATGCAATTCCTGTAGCAAAACAGCCACGCTGAGATTTAAGGAAAACTAAGCTCTCTTAGCATTAAAGCATTCTAAGGCTTTTGGGATCTTGATCAGAGGGAAGCAAACCTGCCTAATCACAGTTTTGCCCTCAAAACTGTTAAAGCAATAAAAAACAAAATGCGATTGTTTTGTATTAAAATGAAATAAAAAGTTTAATTTATCCATTACTGTTACAATATGAAAATCACACCACAATTTGGACAGGGACTCCACTCCCCTCAAAAGTAAAACAAAAAAAAAGGAACTGTTGAAGGATGACACTGGAGAAATACTTTGCTGCTTGTCCACACTTCTGTCATCATAAGCTCAGGAGGAGATGAAAACAGTAAAACACTAAAAGAGAAAAAAATCCGAACAAACCTTTTAACACATTTGTATAAATCTACTCGGTTCAAATAAAAGACTTCATACAAATTCTGCAAAAATGTGAATTGTCCTACTAAAAAAAGACGGCTGGTTTAGCTTGTCTCCTCTCAGAGTTCTTCACTCCTGTGTCTCCATGCCCTCATCCTCTCCTTCTCCTCCCTCTTCCAGTGCCTCATCTTCCTCCTCTTTGCGCTCTGGTGGTTTCTCGTAGGCTTTCTCAGAAGGTGTAACAATCACTCCGTCCCACGTGGACATCTCACAGGCCAAGTCTACACACAAGTGGTATAACAGTTAGGGTTGGATGATACTTTCTGCAAGGTTTTTTCTTCCATTCCTAAGCAAGAGGTGAAGATATCATAAGGTTAATATTGGTATGAATATTATGGGTTTTTTTTTTCCTGCCAGCAGTAGTTCATGACAAATGTAATGTAGAACATTATGCAACTGCATTTCAAGCAATGTTAATTTCATTAATGAGAACCAGAACCTATGCTGAGGGGAATAAACATAGCATATGGCTCCTGTATAGCAAATTTAAGGAAAAGTGGAGAACTCACAACTGGCATCTCCTTCCAGGCCCAGTATCTTCCTGTAGCCGCCATGTGAAAGAACCCTGACCAGTGTCTGAGCTGTAAAACACACCATGTCCTGCAGGCCAACAAAATTATGAGCTACAACATGTGTGTCGTTGCAACAAACAAAACTGCAAATGTTTAGGCATTACCTGCTGCTCCAAGGTCATGACGGTGTGCACGCGGAAGTTTCCACTCTCACATGGGTCAGTGATTCCCACAGAACCTGGCAGGAAAAGCCCTGCTGCCAACATCTGGAGGCAGCGTCTACAGCACACGTACAAACACACACACAGTATATCAAGTATCCACTCTGTGGGAATGAGTGATATGAAAAACTAATACAATAATTGCAACTTAACAATTCTTGATACAAGTCAACAAGTCCTACATAGAAAATAAATTAAAATAACCTACTGTTCATTGAAACTAGTTTAAAACAGACAGAGACTAAACTGTTGACATTCTCTCTGGAAAAGTTTTAAACATATTGTTTGTAACCTCAATTACCATGATGACCTAACCATCACCCAAAAAAGGAAGGGCTGAAGGCTTACCTGTAGGCAACATTGAGTGAAAGCGGCTGCCTGGAGGGGTTGTTCATAACTGCCGAGTGTCCCTAAATATATGTCAGAGTAAAGACAAATGTTAGAATCTACTCACATCAAATCACTGCTTAAAACAAAATGGTCAAATGATGTTCTGTTCAGATCTAATTAAGTTCTACATTTGCCCACTTAGAAAACACAAGGCAAAAGAATAGACCCAATCAAATTTAACTCAGGATTGTCAATTATAACAACTAAACAATTGATTGATTAACATATACAGTTTAGTGGCTTGAGTGCCAATGTCACAACAGACCCAACACAGGTCTTTGAAATGTGGGAGGAAACCAGACTACCCATTGTAAGCCCACAGAAACACAAGGACACAGAATCTCTACACAGGTGTCCAAGACCAAGATTGAACCAGGATCTTTGGAGATTTACTACTGGTGTTTGGATCAGAGTGCAACATTGAAAAAGAACTCAGAGGCTTAATGTCTGAGTGAAGAGCTACAGTGCTCTGTGCCAGACCCTGTTCTTCAAGAGCCATACTGTCGTGAGCACAAAGCAAACTATGTATAGCTATATACTTTTCATTTAATTAATCAAAATGAAGCTTAAACTCACTGCTTTTTCCCCCTCACAAGACATTGAACATTTGGGAGAAATCATGCATATCCAGTAAAAAGGCTTGTAGGTCATATAATCAGAACTGCTGTGAAATTGATTTGATTTGTATTTAGATGCAAGACATGGCTTAAGAAATCTTCGTAAAAGGACTTTGATTTCTTCTAAACAGTCAATAGTCAATCTTAAGTGAGTTAAATGCCGTTATTGACCAGTAGGAGTACAGGGAAATAGTGGGTTTATATAATTCCTGTTTATTTCAAGTCAGGAGCACTGGTGCACCTTGCAAAACAGCTTACTGTAAATGCCTGGCGATCACTCTATCGTAGCAAAGAATGACAGTCAGTTTTAGCATCACAACTCACCAGGAGGTCCAAAATCCACGGGGTAAGAGGCTCAAAGCCAGGGAAACGCACCCGCAAATCCTTCAACAATCGGATCAGAACCTTCACTCTACACAACACAAACCACAACAACTTAGTTTGCAGATATTTTTAATCAGTAACACCAAAAATTTTTGAAAGGCAAATGACCAGTGAATTAGCACATTAAGACAAACTGCAATAAAGAATTAATTTGAAGAATAAACACAATCACTCAAGAATGGAATTAATTCTCTTACGTTGAGTGTGAGGCATTTTCCTCAAACCAGCGAGCGTGGCGAATTGCAGCGAGGGCGCTCTGCAACACCTTGATTTCCACTTCAGAGAAGAGAAAATTCCCTTGTCATATACCTTACACCGGAACAGCAATTAAAAAGTCTTAATGATTATTAGATGAGAACATACAGTGAAGTTCTGGGTCAAGCTTGCGCAGGTTGGGTGGGACTGTGGTGATGAGGATCTTCACAGTAGCATCAGCAGAGCTGATCTCAAATCCAGTCTCATTAGTCAGCATGGACAGGACTAAGAAACAGCAAAAGAAACTGGTTAGTCTACATAAACGGTACTGCCTTCTACAGCTGGCAATAACTATAGAACCACCACACTTAGAGGGTGTCCACCAGACTAACTTCATACCAAATAAACAAGTCACATCTCCAGTAATTTATATTTAACACCTAAATATTCTTTTTTCATGGTGAATAACAAAAATATGCTGAATAATGGCATAGTTTTACCAGCCTAAGTACAGAGGAAATTGAATCACTTTTTAATTTTAATTTTTAACCCAAGTCTAACAGCAGAAATTAGTCTACAGTGTGTTTAGACCTTAACGAGCTGTATTGAAAGAAAGTATGACCCCAAGAGAGTTGGCAATAAGAAAAGTGATTACAATAAAGGTAATATAACTCCAAGGAAGAAACCCAACACAGTGTGGCAAAAGACTTTTACTTTCAGTCAGCTGGAGGGTGAAAAAAAAAGAAAACATATGGGTAGGCCAAGTAAAAGGTCAAGGCGTCATGACAGAACTCAGCTTTTGTCTGGTGCCATTCTAATGAAACATGGATTACTGCCAAAAAAAACAAAAAAACAATACAGTCACATTCCCCCACTCATTTATGCTATGATGTGGCACATCAGGGAATGGACGTAGGGAGACAGCAATCATTACCTTAACAGTCAATGCACAGGTATGCAGTGACATTTTGGACAACTCTAAAACTACTTTCTGTGGTGCCATAAATGTTTTCCTTGAAGAGAACACTGCACAGTGTTTTAGATATTTTTTTTTTTCAAAAAAGGCACATCAAAACAATATGCAAAAATATGCTAGTGGTACCAAATATATTTACGGTGTCTGTGCGAGTTACGTTATATCCACTTAACTGTTCAGGAACCATTAATTTCATTGAAAAAGTTTACCCAGGGATTTATTTTGTATTGTTGCATATGTTCAAAGATAGTAATAAATTCATATTGTCTGAACTATAACTGAACTTTTGTCAAATCATTTCCTTGGGTAACGTACATCACGGTGTCCAATTTTCAAATTTCACAAACGACCACAAAAAATACAAATTTTAAAAATGTAGTCCATATTCAAATATCTTACAGCAGGATGTGTTTCAAATGCCTTATAACATGTTTTTGTCATAAAAAACAATCAACTAGTTGGACACCTTGTGATATCATGTTTCTATCATAGTTATAACAAAATCAAATTTTTTTTCAAGCATTATTTGGGTAGATGAATTACTTTGAAATACTCAAAAATATTCAAGGAAAATAAAAACAAAAATTCAAAGCCCATGTCCCACTTCTTGTGCCACTAGCATATTTTCACATATATGGAAAGCATACAATAGAGATCTCAATACGACTGAAAGTATGGTGGAATTGGAAATAACTGGTCGGACCATGAGAAACATCCACCCAAAGCTCCTGCAAAGCTGATCTGTCAGCTGCTATACAAAGTTGGAAAGAGCTCGATATAGAAAATTTATTTTCATTAGTGTCTCAATACAGGTTATCATAAAAGCCTGAGAATGTGTCATTATTTAAAATAATTGTTTGTTTTAGGTATACTTCTCAAAACTTGGTGTCATCTCCGATTTTGTACAAAATAAAAAGCCTGGGTGATCAAGTGTGTCGATTCCATAAATATTAATTAATGTCGTAGTGCTGATGGATAAAAGTGGTCAAAAAATTTTTTTTATTAAAATCAGATGTTAGAGACCATGAGGTATGCAGAATTAAACTTTTGTTGCTTTAAAACACTGACATTGGATTGTTGCTCCTTATTTGTCCGCACCTAGAACTCTATACATTTCTATTTCTGGCTTAAGCATGTGCCTACCTTCGGCTGGATCTTGAGTACGGAGGGTCTCCACTACTTTGTTACCTAATGCTGCGACTGCCTCCACTGGACCAGAGAGAAGGTTTGGTTTTACTTCATATATACTCACAGATCAAAAAATACCATTACAAGTAAAACACTTACAAGTAGGCAGGATCTTTAAAATAACAACAAGGTCAGCAACATTGTGTCCAGTTGTCATGGTGCCCTTTTTGTACGAGCCCACTTGCCGCACTTCTTCGATTTGCTGAAAAAGTTAAACATCACATACAAACAAATTTAGCCAAACCACTGCAGTTCAAACAAAGTTTTAGAATTCAGAATTAAAATGTGATGTTGGCAAAAATCACTTACCACTTCAAAGTTTCCAGGGGCTACAATCAAATTATCAATGACATTGTTGATCTTGGTCACCAAGGACAGTATGGAAGACTGTAAAACAAGAGAGTGGATTGGATTAGCTCAGCATTTACAGCAAGTATAACCCTCTGCAAGAATATTAGATTATACCTGTAGCTAGTTTACACTTACAAGTGAACACTTACAAGTGAACACGTTTGATTGAGGATGTGCACTAGCAGCATTACTACATGTATACTACTATACTCACCCTATAAACTGTCTACAATCAACAAAAACAAACGTCCTGAGCTACAGACTGGCTTTCAAAGTTCTTTGTTAATGCCATATGTTTAACGCATAAAGAAAAATCTTAAGTTAGTATTTTTGTTTGTTTTAATATTTTGTATAAATTATTACTGTCCAGATCGAAATAAACAGAATGGAACAGTACCTGTTCAGAAGAAGTGGGACTGAGGTCTTGGTTGCGCTTTAACAGAGCTTCACTAAATGCACTCTCGTCTGGTGCAGGTTTCACCCGTGGAAACGCCATCTCACACTGGAACATGGTAAAACTGTGATTCAGTTGTGGTTTACTTTTTCTTGCTGTATGAACATAGCTTATAACACGTGAATGTTCAGGTAAGGATGGCTGTTCAGAGAGTAACTGATGACAATATCAATCCATGCATTAGCACTGTGCTTGCTTTTGCTCTTGTAAGCTTGCATGAATAATCAAGCATTTAATTCTAAATCAACTATAGGGCAAGTGTGAATACAAAAAAAATAAAAAAAAATACTGAAATGCACTTACAACATAAAAGTCAAATGGTATGTGTGGAACAAAAGGCCGGTACCTAAAAATCAAAGAAAATGGCATATTAAGCATTATAACACTTTAGTATTTAAATACTTTATATTTATATACTTTATTATTATTATAATAAATCAGTTTGCTGACAGCCTCAGACGATAAATCTGTGTGAAACTGTAGAAGAGTCCTACATTCTGAGTTGATCCTTAAGTGAAGTACCGTATTTTCCGGACCATAAGACGCACCGTATTACAAGGCGCAGTCTGAATTACGGGGTCTATTTCTGCATTTGACCCACGTATAAGGCGCACCGTACTAGAAGGCGCAGTTACGGACTGCGTCTGATACTTTTTAAATCGCCGTTTCATCCTTTCCCTTCCTGTAGCTTACACCGCTGTTATTCCGCGCCCGGCCTTGTATTCCTAATTAACGGCGTATAGAGCCCTCACCGGTGTACACAACGGAGTTTTAACCAGCGACAGACGCAATCAAAACGACGGTGCTAATGTACAGTACGCAGTTCTATATGTCACCTCCCAGTTAAAACAGCGCTACGCAAACAGGCCACAGTACATACAGTCAGTATATAAAGGCTAGCACACTGCATGCAGACCTCACCTCAAAGTTTCAGCATGGTGCCTGTGGTCTCATGTCCTCAGCTTTATCAATGCCCATGTCCAAACGTTTTCTTGGTCAAATAAATCCTTACAGCTTT
>JAVSBU010247521.1:0-11754 GCA_033118015.1 Loricariichthys derbyi | reverse complement strand
GCAGAACCAGCCTTTTACACTGGATACTCTAGGGACGGTGCCTAATATACAAATGATCCTGGAGTAACGCAGGATTTTCCCTGTTTGCCTGGGTAAAAACATGAGTATTAACCAGCGGTACGCAGGGCATTACCGGCGGCAGCAGAACACCGCCCTTCTCACCCGCATCTTAAGGGATAGAACTGGGTATTAACCGCTGTTGCCTGATGTGTGCCGGATGCTACGGTGTCAAAACATTTATTCGGCGGATTTAGCGATGTTTTGCGGATAGTACGGCTGTCAAAACGCCGGCCAATTTGCTCCACCCCTTTCCACCATGAAAACAGCCGGAACTACCGAACTTCGGTCTACGTATTACCAGCAGATTAAACCGTCTAGTGTAAATGGGGCTTTAGCCTCAAGTGTTTGTAAAGCTAGTGGGGCATTATGGGAAATGCAGTTCCTGTATTAAATATGCATGCCATGTCCTCAAGTAATTTACTTTTTACTGCCCGTGATATTAGTGGGACACAGCAATATTTTACAGGGGCACCTGGCCAATCTGGAAGGTACTGCCCGAGCATCAAACGTAAAGCAGGAGTACAGTCACAGTGCCACTCAGGTTGTTCTTGGATTATTTGTTTAGTAAAAAAAACTGATCAAATAAATCCTGTAGGAGTTTATTTATTTAGGAAACTTGTTAGCTGTTCTAACAAGCAGGAAAGGCTGAGATCAGCAGTGTGCATCCTGTGCGTGAGGTTGAATTCCACTCTCGTCCAAACAAGCATACTCTCTTTTTTATTAAGTACCATTTAATCTTCAGGATGCAGCTGGAGAGAGAAAGCTTTTATCTCCTGGTTGGAACTGATTGAATCCTGTATTGATCGAACGAGCGAGCCGAGGGTCCGTAGGTGTGTTGAGGAGCTCCGTAAGAGCGGCTCTCAGGAACAGTCCGACTGGCCTTTTTTTCGATCCTCGCATTCTTCCCCGATCAATAAGCCTGATTAAACGGCACATTTCCCCCAGTCATCGATATCATATGTTGCATCTGGACTGGATGTTGGCCAGCGAATAGCCTCGTGGCATCATGTCCGATATCAGCCGCTCTACAACGCACAAGTTTGTTCAACGATTTACAGATCAAGACATGAAAGAGATAGAAGGTGCAAGACTCTTCATTTTATTCATCACTTCTTTGTCTTGCTGGACTTGGTTACAGAAAAGTGACCCTTTTTTGTGGTCACTCCTGGTCTTTGTGGTTCCACAGACCCAGACTGCGAGGAAAATTTGGATATGAAGACATGGACAGGTTAAAACAAGTTTCAGTCTACTGAACATTCTTTTTTTTTTTTTTTTTTTTGGGTCCTTGAATCAGCTTGGAGAGCAAAAAGGGCCAATAGGGCCAAATTACTAGCTGTGTACCGTGAGCTCCAGTCACCAGATGTGAGAAGATGAATGAGAGAGGATTCACTATCACAAGGCGGCTGGTCGTTTTACCTGAGAGAGCTGGAGCCTGGTGACAGATGTCAATAGAGATGAGAGAGAGATTAAGTGGAGGATTGGGATCAAATTAATCATCTGACAGGTTCCATTACTCTCGAGGCATGTTACGCTATTCACAAGAAACATTTATCTCATACTTGACGTTTCTCTTTCTCTCTACATCCCTCTATAGAAATCTTTATAGTTCTTATTCAGTCATAGTTTCATTTATATGAAGAAAACATTTCTCTTTTTTATAATTCTTTGTATGTGTAACCTCATCTTGTTCCACTGTTGGGCCCTTGAATAAACTCCTTAACCTTTGACTGCTCAATTTAACCATAAGCTGCTCTCAATAAGAATAATGTCATAACCACTGTTAACTCCACGTAATGCGACCCTGACTAAGGGGGTACTCACACTTTGCATATTTAACTGCCCCCTCCACTTTTCCGCTGGCCTGTGCTCACATTACACCTAAAAGTTCTGAGCCGGAGCATCATTACATCATGATGATGCTTGTTTTTGTGGAGCAAAAGACACACTATTATATGGACTTTAATGGATGTACATAATTTGTGACTTTGTGGAGGCATTTTGGACACAAAGCCTCTCTCATATGCCTTAAGGTGCTGTTACAGTGCCAAAACCTGTTATTTGCGAATGACTTGTGAATGTGGCAAAAAATATTGGATATTCGCGATACATTCGGTGTTTTCATACTTAATATGTTCATGCATTCTTTTTACATCCGCACATGTTCGCATCATCCGCAAATGTCTGCACTCAAATTTTGAGCTTGCGCAGAAATTTAGCGTTTTGGCACTGTGACAGCACTCCGAAGACTGAACGTTGAGTGGCAGGAGCAGGCAGCTTATACAATCCGCAACGCACTCGCGGGACGTGCGCAAAACTCCCGCTTCGTTCGCAACTCAAGTACAATTCAAACGAAATGCTTACATTACACATTCTTAATTGGCGGCCTTTTTTTTGGGGGGGGGTCCACTACAGATGACTGCGGAAAATCCACATTTATAGTCGCAGCTCGTTCGCAAATAACACATTTTGGCACTGTGACAGCACCTTTATAGATTTATTGGCTATGCAGCTGATATTGGGTTCTTTGCTCTCTTGAAGGATGCCTGATACACAACCCAGTGTACTTTACCCCGATATTACATAGAGTGATCAAGCTAGTCAAACAAACCACACGTTGGAGGTCAAACATGCTCAGGTACAGTACAGATCGCCTACTATAAGTACACCCATAAGTGATTAAGGTTCTGGCCTACTGATCAGAAGGTTGGGACCCACCAAAGCGAGGGCCATAGTCTTGCATAATAAAGCTTTAAGGGTGGCTGATCAGGTTGCATCTTTTTGTCTGACTTAAAGGGGCATAATGTTTTCAAAAATTTGAAAATAATTATTTTGTAGACAGGAATCTGGGGCTTGTCTAGAACCCAAGAGCTGGAAGTGCTGTCAAGCAAGGTCGTCTCATAAAGGCAGGATTGCATATGAGGGCTCTGAGGCCAATATGGGGCTGGAGCAATGACCCCCACTCAGGATGCCCTGTCCCTAACCAAAAAAGGTTAATGGAAAACGTTTTTTGTCGACCCAGTGGTGTCACTTTCCGGGGCTCCCCATTTGCTGTTCCCCACTAAAATTACAACTGTAAAAAAGTCAATTTTATCCCGTAATGTTGAGCAGAACTACAAGGCATGGCATGCAAATTAACTACAAGCACTACATTTCCCATAAGCAATTTTAACAAAGATTTTTTTTTTTTTTTTTTTTTTTTTTTTTTTTGCTGCATAATGATTATTCGCAAATGAGCTTATTAAAAAAAAGGCAGCCAGGATAATAATAGCTTATAGCTCAATGTTCAGTTAATGCAATTAATAAAAATTATTTAGTGTTAATTTGTTCTTCATTTCTCCTCCACGGCAGAGTGACACCCACTTTAGTGTTAAATCACTTAATCTATTTATTTAACAGGCTTATTTTTTATGCACAATTGTGCCCATACAAGTAATTGGCAAGCGGGAGTACAGCTGTGCCCCTCTAAATTCTGTGTGTGCCTCAGTATGACAAGTAGTATAGAAACGTCTCCTCTGTTGACCCAATCATTTTGTTCGGTTGGTGTCCCAGTGTGTGCATGTTGGTTCCTTTCTCCACAACCCTGATTTGGATTAAACCTATATAAAAATGAATAAACGAATGAATGATCATTTATCAAGGGGTATCCAAGCACAAAACAGTACAGTTTTTGGTGTGTTATTGACGTTCTTACATCCTGTCCAAGTTGCAAGAATGAAAAGCACAAAAAAGTTTGAATGATTTCAGTTGTTGTTCTGGTTGCTCTCACTAAAAAAAAAAAAAAAAAAACCTTCACCATCACTCACTCACTGTCATTTCTCTACACGTGCGTCTTCGTCAATACAACGTTTTCTGGCCGCCTTGAGAAGCTGATGTGTTCTGAAGCTAGAAGTATCTCTGTGTCCGAGCTCACAACACACTCATGCACACACTCCTCTGGCTGTCTCTCTGACACAAGGGCTTCCTCTTAGCGAACAGAAACGCATTGATGCGCGTTTAGGAGAGCGTCACTGTCCACGCTAACATCTGGAATCGTCGGGAACAAGCGCGCACTGTGTGTCCATTCACTCCGCCTTTGTCGAAGGAAACACGCCTTCCATTCTACGCCCGAATGTCGCCAATGACTCGATTGAGCCACGCAGATGTGTCGCCCGTCACATTCGCCGCCGCCGCTCACCTGACGCTGTAAATTTTGAGCCTCAGAGGCACAATTATGCCCAAATTCAGTCGAGAACTTGCAGGTGTTCCTCAATGCCGACCACCTCCACATACCTCGCATCCAATGGAGCCATGCATCGATTGGCGCGTGTGCATACGGGGGTGTTTTGCATTGATTGGAGGTACGCTGGGTCTTATTAAAACTCCGTCGCATCTCTGACACTCCTCCACAGAGCCGTGGACTATTGATTTATCTTGTTGTTCTAGCGTGTCCTCCCAAAAGTGCCGATTCCAGCGGTGCGGCTGTAGCGTCTCGCACGCCACTTGTAATTTGTGCTAAACGATCGCAGATTCCGTGGATCCGGAGTCGATAGCTTACCCAGCTTTGGAGCGCTAACAGGCATGAACGTTCAGTTCAGGAGGAATTAATGGCTCTATGATATTCCCTGTAGTGTGTAGGGTCAGTGTGTGGAGGTGAGTGGAGATCCACTATTGTGTTGTTAGCAAGCAACTTGTGCTTCTTTTATGGTTCAAGAGTCAATACTGCGGTTTGAATTCTTAATAGGCTCATTACGTGGTGGTTGTATGTCATTCAAGTTACAAACGAGCCAGACCAAGTGCACTTAGAATAAGGTGAAGTGACTGGACCTTTGAACTAGTGCTTACTAGGAATGCACAAGGCTGTACAGGATAGTGAATGACGACAATATCTGGTTTGCTACACAATACCCCATAATAGGCCCAATTCGTACATTTACATCCAGGCTGCAAAAGGAGGATGGGTCTCTGTTTGGGTTTTGGTCTTCCCAAGGTTTCTTCCTTATCACATTTTTGGAATTTTTCCTTGCCACTGTCACCTCAGTCTTGTTCAACCAATATATTTGCGAAGCTGCTTCTGCTTTGAGATGATGGCCTGTTGTAAAAAGTGCAAAATAAATATATTTTACTCTTAATAGTGATTTACGTAAAGCAGTTTAGGGTGTGTTTATACTTGTAGTTCAGTTTACTTGGTCCGAATTATGCATAGGGGCAATTTAGTCGTGGTTCACGTAGCATTCACCCTGGCATTCTTATCACACTTTTAAAATCACCCATTGGATGTGTAAAATCTGTACGGAATCTAGCAGAAAAGAACATTGTCGACAGGTGCACTTATTCTTACAGATTTCTCTATTTTGGGCTTATTTACATAGAACTGCTGCAGGTTTCTCATGAAGGATCTGGCAACCCTGGAATTAAACGCAGCAGCTGTTAAACAGCTTTCGAGCACTTTGTGGAGATTCTGAAATGTAGTATATACTTGAGAAAATGAAGAATTTGATTATATAACATTAATGTTTGAAGTTTATCACATTTTTTCTGGGATTGTTGTCTGATTGCAAGGTAGAAATCCAAGTATTGCCAGATTTCTGTCATGATATGGGGGGCGAGGTGTAAAAGGAGGACCCATATGCAGACAACTTCATGAATAAGGGTAGGCTTTATTTAACGTAAATAAGTAAACTGAAAGGAATGGAAGCAAAGTAACAATTAAAAGTCTAAAACCAAAAGTGCCAAAATGGCAAACCCCTAAAGATCGACAAGGCTAGGATGTGTGGGGATGGCTTAGGACATGTCCAAGGTGAAGTGGACCCTATTTTACGGCCAGCGGTCTGGTCTGACCAACCACGCCTGTGTGGAGACTGTTTTTATGGCCGGATGTCCCGAACCGGCCAACCACAAGGACGGAAGGAGACCCAGGCGAGGTCTGGTAGGGTGTAGTGCAGAGACAGGCCCTGAGCAGTGACCCATCTATGGCAACACTGAACCTGTGGTATCCCAGCAGGGGTTGCCAAGGGAGTCCGGGCAGCGCAGAGGTACAGTTAACTGTCCCTACACTGAAAAGCTAAGCCCTGTCAGTTACCGCCGGTCTCCTGACTGTACTGTGCCATTCCTATATGAAGAAAGGGCGGTACAATCGTCCCTCACCTTCTCTGGTGCCAAAAGAGTGGGACTGGTGCATGCACCCGCAAGCGCAATCCCCGATTGTATGCCTATGTGCAGGATATTTACACCAGCCTCAGGACATGTCCAGTGTGCAAAGATGGAAACCACACATCTACTAAAACCCTGTCAAAACACCCCATATCAGCAGCGTAATGACAGATGGTAAAAAAACACGCGGCTTACCGTAGACGATGACCCGGCGATGAACGATCCGCACAGCTCGCTTTTAAAATGCTGGTCACGGCTGAATCCAATCTGCGAGACTGATTAGTAATGATGCCCGCAGCACAATCGCACGTGTGCAAACTCCAAAAGCCTTTGCTGGATTCGTTAAATTCTTATGCACGTTATGGTTTATTTTTAAAGGTTGCTTCCTGTAATGTCACTAAAACCAACAAGCTGGATCTAACCCGAATACCAAGTGATGCAGAAGATCCATATGCACAACCACACAAGAAGTAGATCACAGTCTGTAGTTTTATAAACAGTCACCTTATTGACAACTTGCAATTGCTGCTTTATAAAGTTCTCCACAAGTCAGATGCAGAGCTACAGAAGGCATGGGTCCAAGTGTCCCCTAAATATATTGTGATCTGAAAATTAAAGCTCTCAAACACTAAACGGAAGATTGTGAGATCAAATCCCGATTCTGCCAAGCAGCCACTGTTGGGTGCTTAAACAAAACCCTTAGCCTTTATTGCTCAATTAAATTCTGAGTTTTAATCTCAATTTTAAAAAAGAGTGCCCCCTAAATGCAAATGCTCTAAATGTAAATGACGCCTTACGGCCTTCAGATTGTTCTTGGCCACCTTTTAGCTCAGAGCATCACAGGTGATGATGTCTCCTCCCCAAACTTCTCATAGCGCTCCATCATCTTTGTGGAATTAAAAGTCCTGGACACCAAAGAGCCGGTGAAAGATTGTGCTGGTGCCTCTGCGGTACTGCCTCCAGCTCCCGAAGCGTTCACCGTGAGACCAGCAGACATCTTTCATTGAGATGGACGAGTCCATCATAAAATCACAGACTATGAATTCCCGAATGAAATGTCACACTGACAGTTTAGAGCGAAGCCCATCCGCGGCACAACTCGTTAGCTCGACTGATACCTACTTTTCTGAGGAATGACGTTCGATGGCGATCATCCCAAACGAGTGATAATTTATTCACTGTTTAAGTGTGAGGGTGAGTTCAGTTGCACAAATGTGTGCTTTATCCTTTCACACTGTTCTTGAACTTTTCTCCAGTCTTGTTCGAGAAGAGGCAACTTTCTTGTTGCTCAGTTTGTATATGAATTGGAAACTAAAGATAGCAATTATTCTCACCTACAACTTATGACATCGGGAATGGACATTTTTTGTAGCACCCAATGCATTCCTACATTTTGGAAGATTGACGACATCCAACCTCAGGTTTGGACTTACAACTACACTAGGATTAGAAAATCTGTAAGTGCTCCTCTTCTGAAATTTTTGGATAATCACTGACCATGGGCAAGTAAGTGGGCAAGAGGAAAAGAGGAAGTTTTTATTAGGATCCACCCCAGGTCTGCTCTGATTAGTACAGGCAGCCTGGCATGGAGATGATGTCACAGCTGAACCCAGCTAAGAATCCGCATCCCGCGCATGCGTGGCTAGCGATGGTGGATGTGGACAATCAACATCATCAGATTGGGTTCAGCTGCCACCGGCTACTTAAGGAAGCCACACGAATCAGTCATCGTGGGCCATTGTTTATGGTAAGACGCTCAGCCCGGCAACCGTGTTGGTTTGCCGTGCCTTACATAGCTGGTGTAGGGCGGTTTTAGGCAGGGTTTTTATTTGATGTGTGGCTTCCATCTCTACACGCTAGGCACGTCCCGAGCTGGTGCATTGCATCTCGCATTTCCCACATAGTCAGGGATTGTGGAGTGGGTGCACATACAAATCTCACGCATGGCACAAGAGAAGGTGAGGGACGAAGGTACCACCCTTCCTTTAAAGCGGGAGGGTGGAGTAGGCATTAGAAGGGCTGAGGTTCAACAGGGTTTAGCACGATAGTGTAGGGACACTCTGTGCCGTCCAGACCCCCTCGGTGTACCCCCTGCGGTCCCCATGGGGCCGTCCTGTGGTGTGGATACCACAGGTTTGCTGTTGCAGTAGGTGGGTCATGGCTCAGGGCCTGTCCCTGCACTGTACACTGCCGGACCTTGCTTGGTCTTTCCCTTTGTCCCAGTGGTTGGCTGGTTCGGGACATCTGGCTGTTCCACGTAGGTGTGGTTGTCCGGACCAGTCCACAGACTGTAAAATTGGGTCCACTTCATCTTGGACATGTCCTAGTCATCATCACATGCCCTAGCCCTGTCCGCCCTTGGGAGGTTAGCCATTTTTGGCATCTTTGGTTTCATTTTAAGGCTTTATTTGTGTTGTTTTGCTTTTGTTTATTTTATGTTCAATAAAGCCTACCCTATTCATGATAAGCTGTCTGCACGTGGGTGCTCCTTTCCACCTCACCCCCCACACTGTCACAGTTTTCCCACATTTTAGCCAAGGTTTCCAGGTGGAGGGGGCCTCTACCCAGTCACCAGTCCATCATAGGCCTGTCAGGGGTTGATGCTGCAGTGGAGGTGATCGTTCTACTGCTCTTTCCTCTCACAGACGTAGTCTGTAATGCCTGCAAGTGACCCAGTGCTGCTGGTAATCAAACCTGAGACACCAAGGTGGTCAGCTGGTTTATTATACCACTGTGCCACCTGAGAGCTGAGAAAGAGATATGAGGTATCTAAAAATGTTAGTCAATTTTTATTTATATAACCTCGCATTGGGCAGTTAGGTAGTGCAATACGTTCATGTCCCAGGGTTCCCTTTCGCCAGGTCGGGTGTCACATGCAAGCATGCTTGCAATGTCAGAGGACCAGTCAGGGAATCACCCTCAGTGCTTCACCAGCAACATGTATGCAACCTAGCCATGAACTGGTGTCCCATCCTGTGCCTCGTGTTTTCCAGAAATGGGCACCAGATCCCTCTGACCATGTAAGGCATAAAAAAAGTTATTTACTCCATTTAAAAGACCTTCAATCATCATGCATGGTTACATCTATCATAGACCTTGCAGGGTAATGATTTCGGGAGAAGAGTTTTCGTGAACATATAACAATCGAAACTACGTCAGTACTTATTTAATTTGATTGTGTGTCTGTCAGTTTATTAACATGCCAAATCCTTTACAGCTCCTCTACCAACCAAATACAGTTTTCACCACATTCCGTTTTACAATTTATGGCACCAAACCAATCCTAAAGAATTTGTTGTCATTAATTAATGTTTTTTGTTTCTGAACCCAATGGCAAAACCAACACAGAGGGCCATAAAACCTTTGCTTGAAATACTTTGCTTTATGTTTTTCTTAGCGGAGCAGAGATACCTCCAAAGATTGGGAGAAGCAGTTTTCCAGACAGCTGAGAGTGGCAGCGTATCTGATTGTCAGCCGTTCTGCTTACTCGCTGCATTTAGCCGTTTATCCTCGCATTACCTCACTGCATTAAAACCACTCGAGTGCATCCGTGCAATATGGTGGCATCTGTCCTTACGCCGCACAGGTGCTGCTGCATCCTGCTGGATTTGCACGGGAGGCTCGCACTGTCCTGAACTTACAAAGAAATACACAAAGGAAAAAAACCAAGTTAAATATGAACCAGCCCATTTTTTTGCCTTATTAAGAGGTGTTAATCAATCTATCTAATGACAGTCTCCAGATTGACCCTTCACTAGTTGCAGAGGTCCATTTTCGTCTGCATGACCCTGTTTGATGTCAAGGCTGACGTGTTTGGCGGGACTCCAGGATCAGCGCCGTGGCCTCTGAGCTCGTACGCTAATCATAAGCATGCAGGCGCGAACACACGGCCTCGAGCTAAATACGAGCAAGATTAGGTCTTAGCTTAGAGTACAAGTTTCCATAAATCTCCTGCTTCAGCTGATCTTTGTTCACCTCCCGTCCCTCACGATCTTCACCGTGCTCCAGTTCGCCGCACTATGCTTATGAAATATTCACCTCTGTAAAATCGCTGGCACAATGAATCAACATTCAGGCGAGATGGAAGGAGGCCAGATGTCTGACCCTATTTAACATCCTGTAAATTCACTCTTTAAAACTGGTCTTCAAAATAAGAACGATAAAAGAGTGGATCCAAAAAATATGCACTACATGCCTCAAGGTATGAGGACACCACTGACCTCTGTTATTTCAGCCCCACTCACTGCTAACGGGTTCGAATTTGAATCTTAGAGGAACTGAAGTGCCAAACAGTGGCAGTAGAATTTCAGTATGACACATTAAAAGCTGTCCAACTGCTAAAAAAGTCCATAACAAAATGTTCTGCAAACTTTGATAGGAAACTTGCCTGGCTTGCACACAACCCTGATCTTAACTTCACTGGACATCTTTGAGATGAATCGGAATGCCTACAGTGAGCCTATGTATATCCTCCTGAGATCTGGCCAATTCATTCATGTCCTTTATAATGGACATTAGAACAGAAATGACCCAAACCTAGCAGAAAACCTTTTCAGGTGTGTTTTCTCGCAACAAAGAGGGACAAATTACTCATGAATTGCCATCCTTTAATATTTTTTGACAATCCACAAGCTTCTAGCTACTTGTTTTAGAGACATTCATCCACCTTCTGGCCCCAAACTGCCTAAACGAACCGATTTTTACATTTTCCCTTGCTTCTGTCGTAAAAAGTGAGCACCGGCCCCTCATTTATCTTGTGAGGCTCCATTAAAGTCTTGGAGTGTGTATCTGAGTGTTAGAGCAGGAGGGACTGAATCAGCGGTGATCTCCTCGCTTCTGTGGAGAGCTAAGGTTCAGGACTATCTATATTTCAGGCATCATTGCTAATGGTAAATACGCGGGGTCTTCCTCGTTCTGTGCTTCTTCTCTTGCTTCTTACCAATCTGCTTCTGATCAGGTTCATTAGTCTGAGCTGTGACTTCCATCCTTGTGTGTTTTACTCAGAGGGAGGCTGATGGTGCACCTCGTATCGTACACACACACAGGACTGAGTCTGAGTAGTACTGTTGGGTGCAAAAGACTAAAGATAAAGACTGTAGAACCCTAACCCTAAGTATGTTAGGATTCTGCATTGACCATATATATGGCTGAACCGCATTTTGTTGCTGCTGCAGTTACTGGAGCTGGAGATGGGCAATAAGTCAATACAGTTCTATGTTGGGTTTTATTTATAAAATACTTTTAACATAAGAATGTCACAAAACTGCTTTACGAAGAGTGAAGTCTAGAGCCCAAGTGTGCAACCAGAGAAGACATTGGTAACTTTTACCATTTTAACATTTACATTTTTATTATTTAGTAGATGTTCTTATCTTACAGCTGATATAATCTTACACTTTTCCATAGGTTTACAATCCAAGCAATTGTGGGTTAAGGCCCTTAACTGTTGGATCCAACTGTGGCAGCTTGGCAGAGGTGGGATTTGAACCCTAGACCTTCTGGTACATATATATATATATATATATATATATATACACACACACACACACACACACACACACACAC
>JAVSBU010247412.1:0-11754 GCA_033118015.1 Loricariichthys derbyi | reverse complement strand
ATTCATAAAAAGCAAATCACCATAATCCAGCACAGGTAAAAAAGTTGCAGAAACAAGCCGTTTCCTTACAAGAAAAGCAAAACAAGATTTGTTCCTATAAAAGAAACCCAATTTGAGCTTCAACTTTTGCTAAAATGTGCCTGATTCTTAACACTTTTTTCTTTTCTTAGAAACAAGCTGCAGTTGTCTGCTAACAAATTGTAGTATAATAATTAGTATAACACTTTTTTAAAATGAAAAGTTCAGAATATGATCAGAGGTGATGTATTTGTAACTTAGAAACCTATAAGTTTAGCCATTTTTATTTATTTTTTATTTAATTATTTAATTATTTATTTATTTATTTTAATTTATTTCTTTTTTTCTTTATATTCTTGGTTTTATCAGTTGCAGAAAATGTGATATCAGCATTAAACACCGTTTGTCCCCTGCTCTCTAAATATCATCATAATCTGCCAGACTGAGAATGAGGGCAAAAATCAAATGAGAATTTTCTGTGACACTAAATATTGCACTTTTTAATTAATTAATAATTTTTTGAATTAATTCAAGTTCTGGTTATCCTGATCTGACTTCATAGTGCAAACTCCTCGTATAAAAACAGTGTTTTCATACATGTGAAGCTGCACAAACTCTGCTTTCCACATTTCAGTTTTGTAAGTGCAAATGCCACTGATTAATGGTGGTCAGGTCTGTTTTTCTTAGTTATTATGTTAAAGCCAAATACTAAAGGGTGAAGGAGGTTTTATGGGAGTTAAAATAAGGAGGATGTAACCCACTGGTATTTAGGAGATTGTTTGTTTACTTTAATGGACTGTGTGAAGGAAACCTGTAGTAATACTTTTACTGATAAAACAAGCTGCGAGTGGTTTTGTGGTGAAACTTCTCTTAAAGAAAAAGCGCTTCAGGTGTATGAGGAAGGAAAGGGTTTGCTGAACTTTCTGTAACGTTTAGTTCGTTAATTGAGGGGAAGAAAGTAAAAGGAAAGTGACTATATTTAGGTTTTTGAACTTAACCTGAACAGTTTTGGCAGTAAATATGCTGCATTGCACTTTGTTACCTTGTGTAGGAATTGTACTATATAAATAAATTTGACTTGACTTGATTAGCCTCCTTAAATATATTTAATCCTCGACAAAACCTTACATGTTTGCATCTTTTAGTGGTGTGTGATATTGACAAATGATTATATCTCTCAACGTTCTTGGATTTTATCAATACCGATAATGAGATGATTCTGTACAGGGTTCTGCTTACATCGTCTTTAAAAGAAATGTAAGTGGGATATTTATTTAGTGACCTCACTATCTACTTCCTGCATAGGACGTTCTGTACGTAAATCTTTCTAAAAGACACTGGAACAAAGGAGCAAACCTCACAATTTTATTTAAAATTTTCTTTCTTTAATATTTCTTTTTGGAGAAATATGTGAAGTGGATCAGACAAAATGTCCACACGTGCTAATACGAGGACTAGCAAGAGAGCAAATAGAAGCTTTTCTGTATGATGATCAAAGTGAAATTATACACAACGTCAATGAACGATTTAAAAAAAAAAAGTTTTCCACATAATCTTGCAATGAAATTTAATACATATGTAGGTACAAACTATTTTTAAAATAGTAAATTTCAGTTATTACTATAACTTTTATAATGTGTAATGTTTTATGTTTAAAATGTTGAACTAATTTGGAGGAATAAAGTACAAAAAGTTTGTGCTCTTGTTAATTTCCAATCAGGAGCACTTTGAAAAAGCCCTTTGACGTTTAATAATTTCCCAGGTTTTGTAACCGTCGTCCTGCTTTTTGTTCGCTGCTGCTGATTTAACTTTACCGCCGTTCTCTTGCAGCATGTGGATGGTGGGCGAAAATGGAAGGATCGTATAGAATGAGTGTGAGGGAGCTGTGTGAGACTGATGATTTGGCTACGAGTCTGGTGTTGGACCCATTGCTCGGGTTCAGCACCCATAAGATGAACATAAGGTAAGTTTTATAAACACACACATAAAAAGCTCTGTGGTAGATTTTAAGGTTCTGTCTCTATTGCTACATTTTGTCTCCTATCATGTGTGTTGGGATAAATGTGGTGAAAAGGTCTTTAAATATTGTGATATTATTACTGTAATCATCCAAAGGTGTGAACCTTTGAGTCCAAACTTAAGTGAGAAACGATTCAAAGCTGTTATTAATTGACAAAGAGGCTGACAGAGGCCCAGCCACGGCTGCACGTCTCAGTCCTTTTTGTTGAAGACAAATATCGTCTGGCAGGAGGTCAGGAATCAGCTTCTATAGTTTGGTATTGCAAATAAAGGTCTCTCAGAGCTGTGGCCGCTTTTTCTCGCAAAGTAGGAACCGTCCCGATTGTCGTTCTTAGACTGGTCCGGGCCTTAAGTTTGAATTTACAGGTACAGCTCAAAAAATTAGAATATCATGAAAATGTTCAATGTTTTTTGTTCCTCATTTGAGGAAGTTAAACCCACATATTATATAAATTCATTACACATAGAATGAAACATTTAAACCCTTTATTTCTTAAATTTTGATGATTGTGGTTTACAGATAATGAAAACCCAAAATTAGAATATTATATAAGATTTAAAAAATGATATTTTATACAGAAATGTCAGGCTTCTTTCTTTGTGATTGACAAAAAAAAACAAACATTTTTTTCATTATATTAATTTTTTTAGATGTATCTGTACAATGGTACCTCAGTTCTAATTGTCAGTTTAACCCAGAAGGCATGGCGCATACCAAGTCGAATTATTTCCCCCTTAAAAAGCGTAAATATAAAATCGACACTGATTGGACAGTATTTTTTTTGTATAGCCATCTGAAAAATCTCGTTCGATGTGGAAGATCCTGTCTTTACCTTTGTCTGAATAAATCACACGGAACGATTGGTGCAGATCGTTAAAACAACAATTAAGATATTATCATAATCGCTTGAGCTTTGCTAGCGGCGGAGCGAGTGCTGAATGGTCCAAATTAAACACTGTATTAGAAGGTCTGCTAAATGACTATATAAATAGCAGTTTATGTTTTCTAAGTAGCTCCAAATGTTTTCCTAACTAAAACACTTGTGGTCCTAAAGGCTCTGGAGGAAATTATGGAGGTAAAAAGTGACTCTGACTAGGACTAAACGTACGATGAATGAATGAACTTTGGTCTTTTAACCAATCCTTGCTGAGACTGATTTCCAGTGCCGTGTTTGCAGGCCCCTTTATAACAGTGCCAGAAACACATTAAGCTGTTTGAGTCCATATGGTGCAGATCTAATGTAAACAGCACAGCCTCAGCACTTCACTCTAAATTCCACAAATACCAGCGAGTCCTTACCAAGCCCTTCAGCTCTCAACTCTGCATCGAACCCTCAGCTCTGACCCGTTAATCACTTTATAATGTAAAATGATGCCGTTTGTGTGATGCTTCACATGAAGCTGTGGTGGCCAAATGAAGGGGGTCAAGATTCGATTTTCACACTTAATAATATTTATTTGTGTAGCACCTTTTGTAGATAAATGCAGATTGAAATACTTCAGTGTGCCTTAAAATAAAAAAAAGTGGTAAACAATGTACCCACTTATAGAATTATGAAATAAGAATTTTTAGAAACTTTCAATAGAAACACAAGAATGAAAATAAGATGAAATGACAGAGATGAGATTTGAACCTTGGACCTTCTAGTCCGTAGTCGAGTACCTTAACCATTAGTCTACCACAGTCTTATTAAGCAAACACCTCATGGTACCTGTGGTAGCCTAGCGATTAAGGTACTGAACTCTGGTTCAAATCCCACCTCTGCCAAGCTGCCATGTGGGGTCCTTGAGGGACAGCCCTTAATGTGCTTTAAAATCAGTAGTAGTACTTTAAAAGAAACAGAAGCCAGTGATGATTCTAGAATTTGGCATTTGAATATTTAACCATTTTTCCCTTTGATGCTCTTTACAGTAAATTCTCTGAGTGCTCCCAGTATCTGCCCCCCGTACACCAAATGAACCCAGTATAAGTTTGGGCTTTCGGTTGGTCGAATTTAAAAGGGTCTGTAGAGGGACATTTGCTTGTCTTAGTCCGTTTTAAAAAGCTTCCCGAATGCCTCGTTCTCATGTTTAAGATCTGTCCGTTTGGACTGTGCAGAAGCAGAACGCCTGACTGTTTCGTTTTCCTCACGCTGCTCTCCTGTCTCAAACCGAGGCTCTCTGACAGTCATTAGATTAAACGAGCAGCTTGTTGAGTTTTGCTGGAGCACAGAACATCTCGTCTCCCTCCACTACAGCGAGCTGCTCCCACAGTTTACGTCTGCAGCAGACGTACTGAACTTTAACCCTTAGTGATCTGAAGCTGTTTTGGCCGTGTCTGCCAAGGTTAACATGATTTCATCAGATTTTATGGCTGATCGCTGAAGGTAACCTTTTAAAATGTTCATGCAAGTGCTCGGTTTTTCCAACGTGACCTGACAATGAAAAGTTTTTATAAGTCATGTATTTTTAATGCTTTTCTTCCATGTAATATCAGTTACACTGCAGTCGGGCTGTTTTAAGAGAAAATATTTTTTGGCAAAAGCAGTACCATGTAACAGAGACGTGAGTCTTTTATTATTATTTAACATTCTGTAGCGTTAACATGCACGCCCAACAACAGGTTGGTGCCCCATCTAGGGTCGTTTGTGCCTTACTTGTGCTGCCACATAAGCACTGATAGTTCCACAACCCTGACCAGGATTAAACGGTTAAGAAAGTGAATGAAGATCATATTTTGGAATATTATGGGATTGTTTTGCTACGTTTCATTAATTATTTCAGTGATTTTCTCTTCTTTTAACGTTATCATTCATGCCGAACCTGAAACTGACGGGCTGTGACACTAAGTAAATTTTAATCGGAACCTGTTCTAATTTCTGCGTTAAAATCAGACTGACCAATCAGAGCTCTGTTGCCAGGCAGAACAGCTCATATTGCTGCATTCAGAGCACAAGAGCTTATAATAATCAACACGCTGGTTATAGAAAATATCTGGTGGAATGTAAGTGAACAGCTGGAGCGTGACGGTGAACCTACGACTATATGGAGTCGTTTTCTTGATTACTTAAGAGAAGGGAAATAAAAGAAGGCAAAAGCAGACAGGGAGCTTTCTATCTTTAGATTAAAAAGCAGTACAGTCAGTGTGAAGATCCCACTATGTTAGATATCACTTCTGCTTTTTCATCATCTGGTTTCTCTGGTTCTGCTCTTAAACAGCTAATTCCAGCCTCACAGGTGTGACATTAAACTCAGCATCAGGAGGAGCTAACTATAACTAGCACACAATGTGATGACTGATCCCTAATTTGAAATGGAAATCTGTAGCGCTTAATCAAATTCAGAGGTAATGTAGGTCCAAGCTTCCACTGTTTGGTCCGTCAGCAAAACCTTTAACGAATGTATGGGTTGTATGAGCTAAATTATTAAAAAAAAAAAAAAAAAATCCAAAGGATGTCGTCGTGTGTGTGTGTGTGTGTGTGTGTGTGTGTGTGTGTGTGTGTGTGTGAGAGAGAGAAACAGCAGCAGTGAGCTCTGGTGTTGATCTCATAAAAGAGTCTAACATCAACTGTGTTTATATGCAATCTAATTATCTTGTTAATGGTGGGATTTTAATCTGTAATCCAGTTAAAGATAATCTTGGTGCAGTTTCTATCTGATTTGAACGGAGTGTGTAATTCGTTAAATAATCTGTTAAATGGCAGAGTAATACCCACCACACTCTGGTTCACTGTCATTGTGCAGCTTTACAACATTTCTTTTATTACTTTTATGTATCAGGATTAAATATTTATAATGTGAAAAGTGTGCAGAAAACAGACTTCAAACCAAAGTGTCGTTCGTTTCATAGCCACAGATTTTCTTTCACATTGCTTTGTTTATAACAGTCAGCACCATGCCATTGATCGTCCTAAACTAGCTGATGATAAATGGAACAAAGGTCAGATTCAGTTAGTGAAAATAAATATATAAATTTCCTCCACATTTTCTGGTCCTGAGAGCTCCCATCCCAGGGAGGAAAGTGGCAAGGAAAAACTTCCTAAAGGTTCTTTCTCACTTACACACTGCAAATCCAGATGGACTCAGGTCTATTATAAGCTGAATGAATTGTAACGGGATTTAAATCAGGAGTTTACACAACGTTAGCATAAAGCACATTGTATAAGTGTCTCATATAATTTATTGAATAATGTATTGAAAGTGAAAGGCAAAAACAATATTCTTAATCCGTTGGTAAATTTGCTTTTTTTTAACTAATCACTACCTTTCTTACAATACATGGTGACTGATTTGTACTAGGAATACTGGACTGTAGATGTGGGGAAAAAAACGCAAACGGTGTAGGACCTCACTGAGCGATGCAGAATCGCGATTTGGCTGGAACGAGTCACGTGTCTCGACTTTTTTTTTTTTTTTTCCCTGCCCATTCTTAATTTTCATGGTGATTCAGATTCATTCAACTCTGCTTGAATTGCAGAGTTTATTCAAAGCTTGGTGAACACGCTCATGCAGATGCTCCAATCAGTACCTACTCTGAAATACATCGACCCTGATTCTGATCTCATATGAGAAAGTGCTGCAAATGTGATGAATGAATTAGAAATCGATTGTGTAAGACTAAATAGATGCATGATTTGGTGTAAAATTTGTGATTACCAGGGATGATTAGTCTATGTAATAATTAGTATTATTACAAGCCGTATGATTTGATTATCTGAGTGTTTTCTTCTCCTCAAAATGAAATGAGGGTTAACTTGTCTCCGTTCGTTTTCTCAGTCCCTTGCCGGAGATCCGGAGGTGGAGCTACCTGAGGGAGACTCTGCTGCGCTTCAAACGCACCCGGGACTTCCAGACCACCTTCGACGCTTTGCTGGACGGCGAGTGGACGAGCGGCTACTTCAGCGGTCTGGGTTCGCACCGCCAGGAGCTGCTCAGACAGCACGTGGGTGGATTCGCCTTCTCCTGGTCTTCGTTTGATACGATGATTAATCGGCGGTTGTTGACTGAGCAGAGCAGGTGTCTCGTTTAGGCCCGAGGGGGAAATCGAGACATGTGGCTCAGCGCTGCCTTTCTCTCCTCTAAATCGGGGGGGAAACATGACAACAAGTCCCCGCGCTCCAAAACGAGCGAAACGCATTTCCCATAGCAACAGAGCTTACAGCGGCCAGGGAAAAGCTTACTAACCGACTTATGGGAAAACATTTAGAGTGTGATTTAACATGTTTATAACAGGAAGCTGGGTGATAAAGTCACTGTGCTTTATATTAACAATTACACTGCCACCTATAAATTTATGATAAACAATTGTTAGCACGTTGCTATGGCTGATACCGGTGTTAAAAACTGATTAATTAAACCGTTCTGTATTTACATGGAGTTCACATTATAATAAATATGAACCATTAAAACCTGGATCAGATATTCAGTATATTTTTCTATGCATTGTTGGAAGAATTAAGTATTAAAAAAGGGTTTAGTCTTAGCTCCAGTTATTTTAAATCTGTTGATTTTAGTCACAGGTGATGAGTAATACGGCCCCATTTGTTTATTTAACATATTTGCGTCTTTTCTCAGATGTACCGTTACCTGACGGCGTTCCTGTTGGACAGCGGGGTGCAAATCGAGTCATGTGACCGCTACTCCTCCGAGACCAACGGCGCGAAAATAACAGCGACGAGACACTGGTGAGACTCCCAAAGCCTCCGCAGGCACGGGCCGAGTCGAGTCGAGAGGGATCGGGTCACAGACGTGAGCGTTTGTTTGTGTTTAAGGTCGGTCGGGGAGCGAGTGGAGGTGCTGCAGGGCTGCATAGCCGAGCTGAGTCCGGCGGATAGCGCTGTGCTACGGACCGGAGTCAACGACTTCAGCGTCATGTACTCGACCCGGAAGCAGTGCGCCCAGCTTTGGCTCGGTCCGGCCGCCTTCATCAACCACGGTGAGAGACGACCCTTAAATAGAATAAAACTTCCTGCTGTCATTTTAATCAACAGTAAAAAAAAGAAAAAGTTTAATAAATAAAAATAAATAGTAAATGTTTACTTATAAATATTAAGTAAATACATATTTAACAAATAGAATATTGTTTTAGTAAATCTTTAATACAGAGTAAATACTATAAATTAGGAAATAAATATTTAATAAACAATAATAATACTGTTAGTAGGTAATATTAAATAAATAAAATACTGTAATTTATTAAATATCTAAATAGTAACCTGTGGTTTAGTTAGTTAACATTGAATAAAAGTGTAATTTAGTAAATAAATATTTAAACTTTTTACAGTACTAATACTGTAATATAGATATTGTAGTTTAAATACTCTATAATAGTTTTAGTAAATTTAAGAAATACGTTATCCATAAATAACATTTAATAAATAAAAAATTACTGTTTTATTAATAAAATGCTTGTCTTTTGAGTTATAAAAATAGTTAAATTTAGACGATACAACACTTATACGATTTAATTAACAAGCACTTATTAATTAAATATTCAATAAATACTGTTTAATAGTTATATATTAGATTTATTAGCTGTTCATTAAATAATAAATGTTTAATAAACAAATATCCTTTAGTACGTAAAAAATACATTAACAAATAAAAGTTTCTAAATTAAACATTAACTACTGTAGTTTAAATATTTAATAAATAATCCAGTTTCATTGAGTAAATAAATATTTAATAAACATTAAAAATAAAATAAAAAAAATAATTTACAAAAAAGTAGAATATTTAAAATGTAATATACTATTTCATAGAGCTGTTTATTAAATAATATTGTAATATATTTAATAAATAACAGTTTAATAGAGAAAATAAATATTTAATAAACTAAAAATACTTTTTAATAAATAAAACATTTAATACATATATCCTCAATCTAGAAGCATTTAATTATAAATGCTGTTTATTAAATAAATAATTTCTGCTCAATAGATTAAGTAAACAAAATAAAATATTTTAATAAATGTATTAATTATTAAAAATATAAGGCATGTTGAATTTAGCTAAAAGGTTAGTAAATAATACAAAATGCTAAATTTATTAAGGGATTTAACTAATACTGTGCTATGTTGTCAGTAAATAACACTAATAAAAAAAAAAAGGAACGTTTTATTAAATAAAAACTGCTAAGGGATTAAATCCAGTACTTTCTGTATCTAATGCAGAGCTTTTAATTTATATAAGTAAATATTGTCCATGATATCAAAGAATAAGGAGGCTGGATAATGTGGAGTCACAGTCACACACACACACACACACACACACACACACACACACACACACACAGAGTTAATGAATGACTGGCTGATTGCAGAGTTAAAGTTTATCAGGCTGAAGCTTGTTCCTGTGTGTTAACTCTTATTTTTATGTTTCTCCCCTAAAGACTGCAGGCCCAACTGTAAGGTAAGAGACTCTGTATGTTTCAGCACCATCACACACACACACACACACACACACACACACACACACACACACACACACACACACACACACACACACACTTAAAGTTTGGATCATTGACATCTTCCAGCGGCTCTTGGCTTTTGGTTTTTTTTTTAACTCAAACCCCCTGCTCAGTGCCGATGGCGTGTGCCAACATTCACTCTCGTTATCTTAATAGGTTAAATAAACAGCACGCTTTGAACCCGTCTGTCTGCAGCTTATCATAGCCGGCAAATAGAGGTGACTTCCTGTCTGCTGGTGGTAGTTTGAGTTTAATGAAATGAGTCAGACTTAAATAAGCTCTAATACAGATCCATAGACATGGGTGGTTTATTCTCTAAGGAAGAAAGTTTAGGATTGGCTGGTACAGGACTCGACTCATAAATACAGGCTCTGTATGTGTGTGTGTGTGAGAGAGAGTGAGAGTGTGTGAATGAATGATGTAGATTGTGTATCGTCGTTAAATCATTATAACCTCATCACCTTTATTACTTTTTTATATTCTGTGGTCGTTTTAAAGCCTCGTATTAAATCTCGTCCCTTTCACCCTGTACCAGTTTGTACCAGGGGATAAGAACGGCGCCTGTGTCAAAGTGGTCCGGCCCATCTCACCTGGGGAGGAGATCACCTCTTACTATGGTGACAGCTTTTTTGGGGAGGACAACGAGATGTGCGAGTGCTGCACCTGTGAGAGGTACGGAGCCCCCAGAGGGCGTCGATTTGAGTCTGTGAGAGGGCGAGGCGTCTAAGGATCCTAATTCTGATTTCCCGCACGCTTACAGGAGAGGTGAGGGGTTCTTCAGGCACAGGCTGGATGCTCTGCAGGAGTGGGAAGGCACTGATCCGTTAGCTCAGAAGTACAAGTTTAGGGAGACGGACCTGAGGCTTAACCGGGAGAAAGGAAACAGCACTCCGAGTCCATTCCTGCTCATCTCTAACCCAGGTAACGACCCTTCTGATTTAAGCTTTTGTATAACTGCCTTTGTTTGCACAGGGCACTGTCACTGAGCCTAGGTGTGTTTATCATTTTAAGCACACTCAGGCCAGACTTTTTTTATTGCTTGTTTCGCGGATCGGCCGACGATAATATTTTAAGGAAGAAAAAAAATTTTTTTTTGTATTTCTTGGATCCGTCACAGTTTGAAATGGTTGAAATACGGATAATTTTTTTTTTTTTTAATTTCCTCCCTCCAATGGAGAGCCAACCATTTTTTCCTGTTCATTTTATTTATTTTTTCGCCCTCCCACATTTGTGCGAGTTTTTCTTTCTGGATCAACGCAATAGCATTGAGTCCATTGCTAGATTCTTCTAAATATAGCACTGCCAGAGATGGGGACTCAAGTTTAAGACTCACCCCTTAAATGACTTAAATAAATACTTAGCTAAGTATTGATTATAGTCGGCTGCGTTTGCTAAAGCTAACATTAATTTACATTAACAAAGTTTAGCGTTAACATGATCAACTTGCCAAAACGTTTATGTTAAAGTCAGGCTTTTTTCCCCCCTGCATATTCTCTACCTACTTACCAGCTCGGTTGTCTTAAATATTGGAGGAGCTCAGGAGTCAGGAGGAGCTCAGCCGCGGATCGCGGAGGCTCGTATGGTGAAAATAAAAAAAAAGCTGCTAATGCATATGAAACAGGCAGCATTTTATTTCATCATAGATGTGTCTTGGTGGGTTTTACTGGCTTATAATCGATCTGCGTTGTGATTTAATGCACAGAATCCATCGTCACCATTCTCTCTCTCTTCCTAAAACAAAACGTATTCTGCATGCGCGTCTGGAGGATGACATGTATTTTTGTGTTTTTGTATTTTAAAATGTATTTACGTTTTGTGGCGGCATTTCTCTGAGCCAGCCACTGTGTGGTGCCTAAATAATGGCTCATTAGTTCATTGAGACAAAAAAAATATTTTCTGCACATTTTTTTATTAATGGTCTTTTTCAAAAACATGGTGATGCTGCTATCTGCTTAAGTGCACTGAAATTTTGTATTTACGTTTTTGTGTTTTTTGATAAATAGATTAAGTTCATTAGTTTTGTCTTGTTTTTTATTATTATTATTCTTATTATTATTGTAGCCCAAAAGAAGGGAATATCAGCTTTACATATCAGCCATCGGCCACTACTGCTGTCTAAATATCAGCATCAGCCATCAAAAAACCACATCGGTCAATCACTAAACTCTTATTTCCATCCAGTTGTAAATCCTCTGATGTGCCTAAGATATGGAAAAATTTTGTATTTGATTCTTGTCAGTTTTCATCCATCCACAAGGGTGTAATCA